>CM077151.1:10601232-10782428 GCA_039583875.1 Platanthera guangdongensis
TTGTTGACTGAAAATTTGAAATATAAAATAATTATTAATTCAAAAACTAAAGAATTATGAAGAACTTCCCTATTTATATAGAGTAAATGAGGAAGAATCTCCATTTGGAGATGTGAGACTAAATATCAGAAAGAGAAAAAGTATACAACGGTCTCCTTTTTGAGCTTTTTACAATAGTGAATTGTTTAACTCTTCTGTAAGCTGAAACATTTTATCTATCATTCTCAGTTTGATGCAAAAACTAGAGAGATGAAGAAATCAGTTTAATGAAAATGTCGGCCTGAGAATCTCTCTCATTGTCCCGATTCGGATGATCTCAAATCCAACTCATCTTTCTGTGATGATGCCTACTAAGAGGAGAACTTGTTATTCGTGGGATTATCGCTGATGTTACCACGTCTTTATTATGGTTCATTGCCAAAAGATGATTACAAACGAAATTTTTTCAGTCGGAGAGTTTCTCAACCAGACACAAGAATGTGAACAAATGTAGTACAACCAAATACATGAGGGGTGGGGGAAAAAGATAATAATTTCTTACATTGAAGAGTCAAAGAAAACATATGATTAATTAGAAAACAAGAAATGAGAATTGCATGATCCCATAAGATTAATGAACTTTCATTTGACATAAAAGTGTTTAGACAATATCAATGAGTTGTCAATTTTTCTTTTCCGCATAATTGGGATGCATGCACACGGCTGATTTGATGAATGATGCCATTAAATATTTTAAAAGAAGAGAATGGATGGCTCATATATTTCTCGCATTATTTATCCATTTAATTCTTAAAGCAAGACCAAAGTGAGTTCGAATTTCATTATAAAAATTATATAAAAAAAGACTTTTGATCGTTATTTTAAGAGATACACCCAAGTACATTTTGAATAATCATCAATAAAAGTAATAAAATACATAATTCATCTACTAACAGACTTGATGAACGGGGACCCCTGATGTTCGAATGAACAGGGTCAAAAGTATGTGCAAAGCTCTTACAAAGTTCAATAGAAAAAGTAGTGTGATGATGCTTGCCATTTTGACAGATTTTACATTCTAAAATAAACTCAGAACGAAAAGAGGGTAGTAGCTGGTTAGGGACATTAAGTGAAGAATGACTAAGATGCCGATGCCACTGAAGTATAGAAGTTGTTACTACATAATTGAGAAAATGGGAAGATCCTCAAGGTAATAGAATCACATTTGTTCGGTCTCAGTAGTAATTGTCTTCTTCGATTAATGGTCCTGGAAATATGATTTTGTTGGTGAGAATGAGACAGAGCAATGCAATTGTTTTGAAAGTGTACCAAAGAATAACAGTTGCAAATAAGATTCGGGATGTATAGAGTGTTGTCCAATTGGAGAAGGGAAGTGGTATTAACAACTCTAGTTTAACAGACTGGAGCAAGACAGTCGTCAACCACAAACACTAATGATAACTGACTATGTTTCTTGAGGTGAGAAAAGAAGAGAATTCCCAATCATATAATTGGGCACCATAGTTAATGAGCCAATTACCTTGGGTAGCAACATACACATTACCAGAAGAAGTTATAATGGAGGCAAATTGCTTAGAAGCACTAATCAGAGCCTCGATATCTGCTGAAGAGAACCATCAACTAGATTTAGATGGCCAAGTGGAGGTGGCTTGAGAAGAAGCTTCGACTCAGTACAATTGAGTTCAAATTTCATTATTAAATTTATAGAAACTAAAAGGGAGTTCAAATTATTCTTTTAAGAGATACACCAAGTAAATTTTGACTAATCATCAACGAAGGTAACAAAATACATACTTTATCAACCTAACAAACTTGGATGAAATAGAACCCAAGATGTCCGAATGAATAAAGTCAAAAATATGTACAAAGCTCTTATAAAGTTTAGCAGGAGAACTAGTGCGATGATGCTTGACATATTGACACACTTCACATTCTAAAATAGACTCAGAACGAAAAGAGGGTAGGAGCTGACGAAGGACATTAAGTGGAGGATGACCATGATGCTTATGCCATTGCTTATGCCATTGGAGAAGTAAAGTTATTACGACAGTTGAGAAAATAGGAAGATCCTCAAGGTAGTAGACTCACATTTGTTCAGTCTTAGTAGCAGTTGTCCTGTTCGATTGATGGTCCTGAAAATAACAATTAGTTCGAGTGAATGAGACAGAGCAATGTAATTGTTTTGAAAGTGCACCGACAAATAATATGTTGCAAAGAAAATTCGTGACGTATTGAGTTTCTTCCAATTGGAGAAGGGAGGTGGTAGTAACATCTCCAGTTGGACAAATTGGAGCAAGAGAGCCATCAACCACAAACACTAGTTATAACCCATTATGCTTCTTAAGGTGATAAGAGATAAGTGAATTCCCAATCATATAATTGGGTACTAGAGAGCCAATTACCCGGCGCAACAACATGAACGTGACCTGAAGAAGTTGTAAGGGAGGCAGACTGTTAGGAAACACTAATCAGAGCCTCAATATTCGCCGAAGAGAACCATCGACTGGATTTAGATGTAGTGGAGGTGGTTTGAGAAGAAGGCCCAGTCTCAGTAACACTGACATGAGCTTGAGACCGGAGGACAAGTTGACCAAGCTTCGCACATTGTGAACAAAGAGGGCAGTTCCTCCCACGTCCTTCAGTGCGTCCCCGATGACCACATTATGCTCCACGACCACAACATGAGCGTAATTTTCAGAGGGTGGAGGTGATGATATTAAAGGTCGGTGTAGAAAGTTTATCACAACAAGGATACGAGTTGCAGTAACATTCAGGGGAGTGTGTCAGGATCGCCCAAGATCCGTTGATGTCTCATCTCGTGGGAATCAAAAAGATGTAGAAGATAGCATACAACAAATAGTTCTTGAAAATATTTCTACTAAGTTGCAAGTTCAACAGAGAAAAGACAATGTTGGAGAAGTTCTGCTCTGAGAGACTGAACTTCCTGATACACAACATCGAGAGAGAGTTGATTGAGCTAAGAGATCCAAATAATGGTGTAGATGTGAGATGTTTTGACACTTTTGGAGTAAAGAGCTATTAGATGATCTCAAGCGGTCTTCACAGTTTCATTATGACGGATGATAGGCAAACAATTATTAGAAAGACTGTTTGCAAGCTATGTGCAGATAGGATCATCACCAACATCCCAATTAACATAGTTGAGAGACGTTGGGCGGAGTATCAATGGGTTAATATTTTTTGTGTTGGGAGCGCAGAAGTAAGGTGAATAAGACACTCAAATCAGGATAGTTTGTGCAGAAGTAACTACAATCGGAGATGGTGGGAGCGAAAGTATCCCAATAATTTTGCACGGGTGAATGTAGGAACTCGACAAAAGCAAGAAGAGGGCGAGGAACTTCCAATCAATGCCTATAAAAGGAAGGGGGGAGAATCGAATAAGAATTAAGGAGCATGGCGTGGGATGATTTATTGGGATTGAAATCTCGCGCACTGAAGCTGTAAGTTATCAGGAGTTGCATATGTGCAGAGTGGAAGCGTGGACTCATGGAAATTGTCGGGAGTAGCATGAACTCATGTGAATGGGGATCGAGCAAGGCCCGAGGAAGTGGAAGCGTGAACTCGCATGAACGTAGGAGCTCACACAGGAGAAGCTGCAAGAGGCGATGCGTCCGGGCAAGTTGTGTTGGCTGATCAGAGTTCTCTCAACTTCGTTACAAAAGGGAATGTGACTTCGCTGACAGGAGCTCACAACCAGAGTTATCACATGGAATTCTCATTAGGAGTTATCAAAGAGAGTTCACTGTTGCTGTCATGGAGATTCGTTTGGAGTTTGAGAGCTTATGCGAGTTCTTGAGTATGCATAAGTGATTTTGATTTTGATTTTGCGAGTTCGCAGGGCTGACGTATTCACCAGGCACTTGGGATATAGCAGGAAGCTGTAAATGGATAAGTTCACGGAAGGATTGATCTGAGTTCAGACGGTTGCAGTGGCAATTCCCGTGGGAGCTCTCGTGGAAAGCCGGGAGGCCACACAAAACCGGAGATGTTCTGGTGAAACCAGGAGAAATTACGCGAGGAGTAATCGAGAGAGAAAGAGGAGTGAAATATTCGTAGTGCTCTGATAACATGTGAGAATTTGAAATATAAAATAATTAGTATTTCAAAAAAGAATTACGAGGAACTCCCCATTTTATATAGATTAAATTGGGAGGAAGAATTTCCATCCGGGGATGTGAGATGTGAGACTAAATAATATAAGAAAGAAGGAAAATATACAATGGCTCCCTTTTGGGCTTTTTACAACTGAGCTTTAACACTGACAAATTTATGTATCTCACAATGTTGAATGACTGAAAGTGAAATTCGTTCTTACTAGAAAAAAAGCCCCCTCTATATATGGTGGGGATATTACAACAAAATAAAAAGGAAAAAACATAAAGCAAAATAAACATAAAAAACTACATATTCTAACACTCTCTCAAGTTGGGCGTGAGATGCTAAACATACCCAACTTGTCAACAATCCTTCCAAATATATTCTCACTCAACCCTTTGGTGAGAATGTTCGCTAGCTGTCTGTCAGAGGGCACAAAAGGAGTGCATACAATTCCTCTCTCATTGTTCTCCTTGACGAAGTGTCGATCTACTTCATCAAGGAGAACATGTTGAACGAGATTGTGGGCGATACTAATAGTCGACTTATTGTCACAATACAACCGAATGAGTTCTGCTTCAGCAAGACCAAAGTCACTCATCAATGAGCGTAGCCATAAGCCTTCACAAACCCCATGAGACATGGCGTTAAACTCGACTTTTGCGCTGGATCTTGCCACAATCTGTTGCTTTTTGCTCCTTCAAGTAACAAGTTTTCCCCCGACAAGAAAACAATATCCTGAAGTTGATTGTTGATTCTCAACAAACTTGGCCCAATCGGCTTCAGTGTAAACTTCAATATTTAGACTTGAATTTGGAGCAAACATGATACCCCATCCCGGTGAGGATTTGAGGTACCTAAGAATTTTGTGAGTTGCATCGAGATAACATGTCTTCGGAGCATGCATGAACTGACTGATAACGCTTACCACATAAAATATATCCAGGCGAGTGTGGGATAGGTATGCCTCCCAACCAATCTCTGAAACTCAGAGATGTCTTCAATCACCTCCCCATCATTACTCACCAACTGGTGGTTTGCTTCAATCAGGGTGTCAGCTGGTCTACATCCACTCATCCCCACCTTCTCAAGGAGGTTCAGTGTATATTTTCTCGGAGAGATGATTTCCTTCTTGGACTTTGTGACCTCAATACCCAAGAAATACCTGAGTTTTCCCAGGTCCTTGACCTCAAACTCCTTGGTCAATTTGTGTTTTAGATTTTGGATTTCTTCTACGTCATCACCTGTTATGACTATATCGTCAACATATACAATGAGGATAGTGAATTTCCCGGTCCTATGGCTGATTAACAGTGTGTGATCAACATTGTTGGTGATATCCAAATGACACCATAGCTTTGTGAAATCTTCCAAACCATGCTCTCGAGGATTGTTTTAGCCCATATAGAGTCTTCTTCAGTTTGCAGACTTTTCCTTCTGCACCTCTTGGACTAAGACCAGGTGGAATAAATATGTAGACCTCCTCATCCAGATCTCCATGGAGGAATTGCGTTCTTCACATCAAGTTGCCAAAGATTCCAACCGTTGCAGGTTGCACAAGATAAGAAGACCCTAATAGTGTTCCTCTTTGCCACTGGAACAAATGTTTCCTGATATTCAATACAAGAGTTTGTGTACAATTCCTGACCACTAGTATTGCCTTGCACCTCTCGACAATCCCTTGAGAGTTCTGTTTAATAGGGAACATCCATTTACATCAAACGGTCTTCTTTCCATGAGCATTCATTTCCTCAACCATCACTTCTCTTCACATAGGGACCTCCAGAGCTTGCTGCCAAGATACATGTATGGAAAAAGAAGCAAGAGAAGACACAAAGACCTTATAGGCTTTAGAGAGAGAGAGTCATAAGATACATGATGTGAGAGAGGATGTTGAGTACACGCGCAGATATCTTTCCTAAGGGCAATTGGTGTATCAAAAGCCCCTGAGTCAGGATCCAATGACGGCTCTGGAGACATGATCGGATCCTGTGTGCCTGTCCTCTTTGTACGTCGAGTGTATACCTACAAGCTCGGAGCAGTAGATAGAAGAGGTAGTGAAATCATGGGAGGACTCACCGCCACAAGTGGAGACTCCCCTGAAGTGAGGGATACAGTGGAGGCATTGTCAAAGGGATAAAATCAGGGGGTAAAGGAGCCTGGTCATCCGCGACAGGGTATTATGCCCCAGATTCATGGAACGTGACATCAACAATGACAAAGACCTTCTTTGTAGGTGGGTGAACGCACTTGTACCCCTTATGTGTGGGAGAATAGCCAATAAAGATACACTTAAGTGCGTGAAGATCGAGTTTGGTTTGACGAGGGTGGTGGATGTGAACAAAGCAGACACACCAATACTTTGGGGGAAAGCTGGGTAGGAGGCACTGAAGTGCTAATTGGGGTGGCATTCCAAGGACACACAAGGACATTTCGATTAATAAGATAGTCGTAGTAAGATTGCATCCTCCTCAGATAATTTTGGAAGATGCATTGTGGACAACAAACAATGAGTGACCTCCAACAAATGTCTATTTTTCCGCTCAACAACACCATTATGAGTTGGGGAATAAACACAAGTAGTCCGGTGGAGGATGCCGTGATCCGCAAGATATTGCTCAAACTACGAATCCATGTATTCAAGGCCATTGTCACTGCAAAAAATTTTAATGGCGGTATGAAATTGGGTGGAGCTCATGTTATGAGATTTACGAAAAACGGGAAAACATCACTTTTGTTCCACAACAAATATAACCAAGTAATACGAGAAAAAATAATCGAAAAAAGTAACAAACAACACACAACCAGAGATAGAAGGTATTGGGCAAGGCTCCCAAATTTCAGTATGAATAACTGCAAAAGGGGTGGAACTCGGTAAAGAAACATGATTAAACGTAATACGATGATGTTAGTTAATAGTACAAACATCACACAAAAAGGAATAAAAACAGCAGTAGACATAGCCGAAAACTGCAATCGCATAACAGGAGTAGACGAGTGTCCCAAGCGATAATGCCATGAATACAAAAGATGGGTAGTGTTGGAATGAAGAGCCAGAGGATGTTGAGCTAGATTGGAGTCGAGCACATAGAGTCCATTGACCATGCTACCAGAGCCAATCACCTTCCCCGTCGTCAGGTCCTGAAAAATATAAGAGGAAGTAAGAAACGTCACAGAGCAATGCATGGAGTTAGTGAGATGACTAATAAAAAGTAAATTATGAGTGAAATTGAGAACATGAAGGACAAGATAAGGTGAGAGATGAGCAGACTATGGAACCCTTCCCGACAATAAAGGAAGGAGAGCCACAACAATACTCACCTTTTCACGACTAAAAAGAGGAGTATACAAGATGAAACCTGAAGCGGACCCAATCATATGATCAGTGACACCAGATTCAATAATCCACTAGGTAAAAGGATGAGAGGCAGCAGAGTGAGCACTTGGAAGTCCCGTGTGAGCATAAGAGGAAGAGGCAGAAGTCTCCGTGGAAAGACCCTGCATCAAGCGACAGAGGGCAAGCACTTCATCCACTCTGAATGCGCTATGATATGTAGAGCCATCCGAGCAGGAATAGCTAGAAGGAATGTCCGCAGTAGCATCAATGCGGTGAGCTGCACGAGGAGAAGCATGACGACTAGAAGATCACCCAAAACCACGGTCACCACGAGGTGGAGCACCCCCTCTTGGCGGAGGGAACCCATAGAGCCTGAAGCAAGTGTCCCTAGTGTGACGATTCTTGTCACAATATATGTCATGAAGAAATTCAAAAATTCGATTGCTGTCTTCTCGAGCACGAACCATCGCTTCATCGACAAGGCTAACAAAAGTAAGGGATCAAAATGATCATATTCCTGATACTGCTGTATGAACTCCAAGTTGTACATAGAAGGAGGGCGATCACCCTGTCAGAGTAAAGATATCTTCCGCCGCAATTGGAAAATCTGAGCGGCATTGCCCCAACGAGAGTAGGCAGACTCCGCTCGTCGCCAAATGTCCGCAACATTGTCAGTAAACAAATAATTTAGAGCAGTGGACTCCTGCTTTGAATTAGTAAGCCTGAACATGACTAGGGAGTTCTCAGACTCCCACTGTATGCACTCAGAGGAGGTCTTGTCGATTCCTTCATTTGGCCAGTGATAGCCAAAGAGACGACGTCTTTTGAGCGCCGTAGTAATAAACCAGGACCATAAAAGATAATTAGAGTCATCTAAACGAATGATAGTTATCTGAGTAGTACTATGATCATGGTTCCCGCGGAGAGAATTCACTGGAGGGACACCCGCTGACGAGGGAGTAGAAGAATCAACACCGCTAGACATAGTGACTCAAGAATAGAAATCCAAAGACCACACATTGCTTAGGTAAGCAAAGAGCGGGCCGAGCGGCTGATTACGCCGAAGAAACACAAGTGGAAAAGAGGAGAGAAATAAAAATTCACTCCATCCAATAACCAGAAAGGCATGCTGTGCCGGAAGGAAGCAACAACTTCACGACATGTCCGACGGCGGAAGAAAAGGGGGTACAAAGCCGGGAAGACCTTACGGGAATCCCAAGGGGCCTGCGAACTGAAGGCCCGCGAAGGATTGAACGGAAGGCCTGCGAACTGGAAGCCTGGAAGGCCTATGAACTGTAATGAGAAAGCTGCAGCTAGAACAAGAAGCGCCTCTGGAAATCGTTGTGGAACGAGAACGGAAAGCGCCTCTGGAAAGCCGCGACTAGAACGAGAAGGAAAAACATAAAACAGTAACAAGACATGACATTGCGTTTGCATTAGGAAAAGTCAGTCTGTTTATGCATATTCTTAGAGAGTGGCATTTTGATGCTGTTGGTGTCTGTGATCTAGGTGTCATCAAAGGATTAATATTGCTGGCAACGTAGTATGAACCTATGAGGTTACGCCGAGAATTAATCAGAATAAGAAAATTGACTGAGTTGAGTTTTAATTAACTCGTACTTTAATAAAATCATGTGCCTAAATAAAAAATAATGGCTATTAATTAATTTTGGTTTTGAATCGAAGATGCGTCGTTCAGTTTAGAACGAAAGACGCAATTTAAAAAGCAATGATCCCTCCTTTTGAGTTTTTAGAATTCTCTCTTACTATATATATAAGAAATGTAGTTACCGAAATTTCCACCTTAGTTTTCTGGATCAGTTGTCGGTGAGAAAATGAGAGGAAGTTGCAAAAACTGGAGAGAAATTTGAGAGACAAAGGTAGTGCAAGGAGCATCAATCTTCTTTCTTCAGCAACCTGTTGGATGGACGTTTTGAAGTTCCAGGGCATTCTTGTAGATACTAATAGAGATGCACACTGTATTGTCGTATTTGTGATCAACAAATGCATCCAAAGCGACACCAGTTTAGTGTTTTGTTATTGGTTTTATCTACAGTTCTTGTTTAATTTGCTTCAATGGGTCCTGTAAAGATTTTAAATTTTCTGAAGTGCATCTGATGTCCTTGAAATCATATAGAGACAGTATGAAGATATTGGAATTCATCAAGGGTTCTCCTGACAAAGGTCTCTGATTCATGAGAAATGATCACATACGTATCACTTAATTGGAGAAGAAGTCATCAATGAGTGCGTATTGACTCTGTTCTTTACTCAAAAAAAGAACTTTTTGACATCTTCACTAACCCTATATGCATTAAACTGAGGATGATTGTATGTATGCTCTAGTTTAAAGGGAGGTTTTAAAGGTCATTATAAATTCCCATTGTTTGAGCCCATTTACTCTCTAGCATGATTTATTCCCGAGTGTTAGTGAGCCTATAATAAAGTACTTTTGGTTTAGTCCCCCTAAAGGACCATAAGGTTCTTGAAAGTTTAGATCGTGGGCATGCTAAGACCACCTGATTGTCTTTGTATATGAATTATGCTTTGTCCATGAGATCCACATGCCTGTTACCACTATTTGGGCTCAAGGAACTGTGCCATTCATGCAGATGTTTGCTTCTATTACGCGCCTATTTCGGCGGGTTGTCGGAGAGCGGCGGGTGGAGGATACAAGAGATTAAGTCCCCTAAGAATGGCGGAGGAGATGAGAGAGAGGTTGAAACCCTCGAAGGGAGGAGGAGAAGAGAAGGAACTAGAGAGAGAGAGAGAGAGAGAGAGAGAGAGAGAGAAACTTTACTTAATTTATTGCATACCAATTACAAGACCCCAAAGCCCTATATATAGGCGTCGATGACATAACCGTAAATAACATCACATACATCAAATATAAAAATACTTAAGCTCTATGACTACTACCACTCAATACAACGGAACTCGATACAACACGACTCAACCTATAAATAATAATAATAACTGGCGGCGGATCCGTAACATTCCATCCGTCCTTCAAAACGAGCTTGCCCGCAAGCTCGAACTCTACGTGGATGGTCGGCCCCTTGGGCAGTTTGATCTCCCGCCAAAAACAATGTCTGATCGGGTGTAGCGGAGGCGGCAGTGTCAGTGAGTAATGGTGGCGCCGTCGGAAAGACGTGCGGCGGAGGTAATGGCTTCTGCGAGGTCGGTGGAGCGGTGTGGAGCAGCAGTCATGGTTATCAAGATCGAGATTCAGATCGTAGGATCTTACAATCGTACGATGCAGATTTTGTAAATCGATCCAGATTTTACCTAGTGTCTAAATCGCACATCTACGAGTGGGATTGTGATTCAGATCTTAGGATCTTTAGAATCGCGATCCCGACCCGATTCAACTGATCTGTCCAAAGGTAACTAGAAACATGTCCAATCATATCCCAACCTCATTCAATCGGCCAATGCCCATAACACATTGCTTAAACTTATCCCAATCCCACCCTCATACCCCATCACAAAATCATATCTTGTTATTTTACCGTATCTCAAGTGACGATTGCTGGCTGCAAACGAAGGCCAAGAGTGACGTCTTCGGTCGCTTCCAGTCCAGAGAATGTTTTTCTTTTCCTTCCTTACCAAGTTTCATTTCAAGTGGCGTTAGTCTTATATTATATTTCTACGTACGAGCAATCCAATGGTTGGTAATCCAGTGGCTTCCTACTTCCTACTTTCAGGCCAACGTTTTCTCTTCTTTTTTAGTGTATGAGCAATCTAGAAGCTAGGAATCAAGTATATGAGCAATTCAAGCATTTGGATTCCAGCATACGAGCAGTCCAGCAGTCTGGGTTCGTCTTCCTGCTTCGGGGCTTCCACCAATTCATCAGTCCAGTTTTGTTTTTATTGTTAGTAGTATTTCAGTGATATTATTTTTTGATTTACTTATTCAAATTTTTTTAATATAATTATTCACATACTGCTAAATTTATTGAGTTTTTGTTAATCAGACATGTAATTGAATGATACAAAATTTAATTTTATATTTCAAATCTTATTTATGAATGTTGTAGGATCGTGCGATCCTCGATCCGATCTGATCCAACCTCGAAATGATCCCACATAAAATCTCGATCCTGACAACCTTGGCAGCAACAACAATGATGGCAGAGAAGCGACGAACAACGACAGAAACAAATTCGTTGGGTCAGCGGAGTATGGGCCGACAGAAGAAGCGGTGATGTGACCGGTGGAGGCGGCAAGGCAGGGGCTGACGGCGTTAGAGCATGTAGAGGAGGCGGCGACGACGGTGGTGGTAGCGGTGGCAGCGATGGCGGAGACGACTGCGGTGGCGGAGACGACAACGACGATGATGGTGACGGCGACGACGACTGCGGCGGCGGTGCGTCATGAACGACGGAGTATGGTGGTGGCACCATCATTGGAGGGGAAGGCGACGAGTCGAGCTCCAGTGGTGTTGACAGAAAAACCACCAACGAGTCGCGAGACATGCGGACGACGTCGAGCTTGAGGTCGCGTGCAGCGTCGAGGTGGCCGAGGTGAGCTTCCCGCCGAGCAATACGGTGGTCTAACCTGGTGATGGTTAGGAGGAGCTCAATGCGGTCAGCTGTGCTGAGTGACATGATGGGAATGGAGAAAAGAAAAATAAATTAAAAAAAGAAGTGGGGCTGAGTGGTGGTGGTCCCGGGAAATAAAAAAAATAACACTATAATGGAAGAGGGGTGGTTTGATGTGCAGCTGGCTCCAGGAAAATAGAAAGTAAGAGAGGAAAATTAATAAGGAGGGAAAGATTAGTGGTGGGCCCAAAAAGGAAGAAAAAAGTAAAATAAAAATGAAATAGGATAGAAGGGATGTGAGAGGTACAATAGGCTGTTGGGCTCCAAAAATAAAATAAAATAGAAAGAGAGGTGCAAGAGAGATAACATGCTGGATGGGGTATGGGCTGAAAGTCGACGGGAAAATAAAATAGAATAAACAAAAAAGAGGAGGTGTGAGACAGGAGATTAGGGGGCTCCAGGACAAAGGGAAATAGATTAAAAAATGAAAAGGAGATGAAACTGGAGATGTCACGGGAGGAGAAGAGCATGCGGAGGTCGACGCTCAAGGGGGGGGGGGGTGTTGATGTGCGACAGAGGGAAGAAATGGAGTGGCCGGAGTGGAGGAAGGCGGCAGAGAACGACCGCAGGTTGCGGGTCGAGCAGATAAGCGGGAGGGCTGGACAGTCGACGCTGCGGAGATGAGCCCGGGGCGATGATGAAGTGCGGAAACAACGAAGGGAGAGCAGCATTGGGTGCGTTGGGTGTGGCGGATTGGAGTTGGGTGCAGAGGGGAGGCTGTTAGCGGGAACAACGACAGCACAACGACGACGGGTAAGGATCAGGGGAAGAGTCCCGCCGAGGGCGGCGCTGATGGGGATGATGTTGATGTGCGATGGCGGGGAGAAACTCAGTGGCCCGGGGAGGAAAGTACTCTGATACCAAGTTGTTACGTGCCTATTTGATGGGTTGTCGGAGAGCGGCGAATGGAGGATACGAGTGATGAAATCCCCTAAGAATGGTGGAGGAGATGAGAGAGTGATTGAAGCCCTGAAAAGGAGGAGGTGAGAAGAGAGGAAACTAGAGAGAGAGAGAGGAGAACTTTGCTTAATTTCTTGCATGCCAATTACCAGACCCCAAAGACCCTATATATAGGTGCCGATGACATAACTGTAAATAACATCACATACATCAAATATAAAAAATAAAAATACTTAAACTCTATGTTGACTATGACTCAATATAACGGAACTCGATACATCATGACTCAATATATAAATACTAATAATAATAACTGACGGTGGATCCGTAACAACTTCTTCCTTAATTATCAACATGTTGTTTTCCAAAGGAAATCGATGGGAAATGGGCAGATGGTGTTCAATTCTCCCGGACATGCCTTTGGATCTTTGAGCAAATTTGTCTCACCATGTGGCATCTGCATGTAAGACATGTGCCTCCCTGATTCTGCAGGGTTCCTTATGGACCTCTTTATTTAGAATAAATTTGCCCTTTTCTTTTCCTTTAGTTATTTTCCTATTATTAGATTGTTATATTATGATAAGAGTCCTGGAAGCAGCCTCTTGCAAAAATGCAGGGTAATGTTTGCTTACCTTTCACCCTTGTGGTTGGTGTAACATCTTTAAATTAATGCACGAATAAAATTGAATGTGTGTAGGGACTGATCGTGGGCGGAACCAATCAAGTAATTAACTTGGCTAAGCTTGACGAGTGAGTATTTTTTTTGCGCGTTAATAAATATATAAGTTGTAGCTACTATAATTCTTACATTCAATGCAGTCTAGCACGATGACGTAATGAATAAACTTTAAGTGACAGGGAAATGACAATTGTGTAATTAAACGAAAATGTAAAATTATTTTCTAATATATTTGGCGGTTCGTTCTCCCTGCGGTTTACGTAACTGCCCACCGGTTCACCGCTTTTTTAAAAGCCCCAAAATTCCCCTCACATATCGCGTCACCCTATTCTTGCGCAAAACCGCCACACGCCTTCTCCCACAGGCGATTTCCCCCTAGCGGCGCGCCTTTTCTTCCAACGACCAACGATTTCGCCTCTAACCGGCGTTATAGAAGTTGCTGTCACTTCCTGCCCCTCACCCGAAGCCATCGTCGACCCAGTGAAGGGTTTCCTGTCTGTGAGTATACCTTGGGCTGCCGACTATAATTGCTTCCTACTTTCTCAGTTATTGTGGCCTCCAGGTAGCAGTCCAAACTTTTCTTCTTCTTGATTTTTATGTCCTTCGTTTTCCCATCTCAGTTTCTGAGATTAGGGTTCAAGGTTTTCATTCTTCTTTCTCAGATTTTGGTCTCAGGTTTTAATTTTTGTCCTCCACAGCAACCCTAGTGGAGGCCGGAGTTTTTGGTCGCGATCGTTTTACCTCCGACTCATTCATCTTCAGGTAATGTTATTTTACCTTTGAGAAATTCAGATTTCAAGTGTTTCCTTTGAGTTTATCTCAGAATTCCCACTTAAGCCATACCTCGAATGTTGGATCTTCTAGGTGATCGTCGGAACAAAAAATTATAGATTTAGTTGTAATCGTTCCGTTTCAAAAAAAATCATTATCCTCCGCTGTTAGAGTGGTAAGCCCCTTCTTCCGTTTGAGATAATGTTCATATATATATATATATATATTAGTGAATTGATTTAGTAGTTATCACTTTTCCTTTTAGGGTAAATCGGAGAGAGTTCTTCGTGACTTTCAGAATATAATTTATAAAGAAGCTATGCCACCGCGTCAAGTGTACGAGCGCCGCAATACCGCTGTAAGAAAATCTTATTCTTCCTGATTAGACTTATCAAATAGTTTGCATTGTAAAGTTTCGTGATAATTTAGGAAAACTATTGTCGTTATATGAAACTGATATCATGGCTAGAGCCTTGTAGACCAATGTTTGTTTAACCAGTATTTATGACACATAAATGAGTTCTAAATTTTCCAAACAATTAAACTTTCTAAGATAGTGCATATGGGAACCATATACACCCGTATACAATACGAAGTGGGAAGTAGTAAACTTAAAAAAAATATGAAACTTAGTTGATTGAATGACAATTTGTATTGCCTAAGATGTACGAATAGATTCATAAGCAGAGTAGCGTGAGTTAGAATATGATCTAGTAGGTATGAATAGATCTTTTCTCGTGCTCGATGGAGGCTTAGTATCTTTCTCATAAGACATAGTGTACCTTATGAGTCTCAAGTTTTGGGAGATTTTATCCCTGTTTTAAAAGATTAGTTGATTCGGGTCCGTGTTCATGAGATAATTGAACACCTGAGTTCGTTAGTAGGACTCAGATCGTTAGACTAAATTTGCGCGATAGAAGCTATTCTACCTATAACTTTAAAGAAGGACAAACATAAGTAATTTGGAACTCAAGTTTAGACTAAAACTTAGAAACTCCAAATCAACCAAATTTTCAGAACTTGAGTAATTGTGCTTAACATGATTAAGTAGAACAAATATTGATATTGCTAACTCTATTTTATAAAAGCATCCATAGTACACTAGCATATATTTTTTATATAGTTATGTATAAACTTATTTTTCTATAGTTATGCATACATTTCTTTTCAAATAATTTTAGTGTCACTAAGAGGAATAACTTTCTTACTCTCTCTTTGGTCTGACCCAATTTTGGGCATATTTTTATAGGGGACTCAGGTGAGAAGTTGTGCCTAGGATGAGCGTGTTTATGGAGTTGCTTCTATAGTTTGTTTCCCTTTCAGCTGTTTTTTCTTTTAGTACAATACTATTTAGTTTATGGACAAATATAATATTAACGTTTAATAGGTTTTCTTTGTATTAGACAGTTTATAGTATTTCAGATGTTCAATTTTTTGTTTCTTATTTCTTTTCTAGTGGCCCTATGAATTTAGCTCGTTGAGGTGCACCTTTACCCTTAGTTGCATTTTCTACTTCCGCTGTAAGTATAATTTCAGTCATTTTCATATATGCCTGTTATGTACTAGTTTTAATACCGCTTTTTAGTTACTTCTTATCGCTGGACCCGACCGGACTACTGATTTGTTGTTAAACTAGGATAGAGTATTACAAATTGGGATCAGAGCTAGGTTTAAGATCCCATGACCCAGAAAATTCACAGAGCCATTTGATTTCATCTTAATCACTCCTTTGACAATAAAGTTGTTGAGTTTTTTCTAGTTCTCAGTTGTGCATGTGTTTAAGAATATCCTGTATAGTGGATCCTTCATTTATGTCAAGTACATCAATAACTCCATTCCTTATGTCTTATAAGCACCACGTACTAGTGAGGTAGACGAGCCTTTTCACTAGAATACAACTCCTGAAATAGCCATGGATGAACATAAAAGACCAGCAGCGCCTCCAGCACCAGCAGTACCTGTAGCACCCGCAACACCAGCAACACTAGCAGTGCCAGACCCGACAAACATAACCACTATGATTGCTAGAGCCGTGACGTTAGCCATGGTGAAATTCAAAAATGCACTGCCTGTTACAGATCCAGCAACACTTCCTTTGCCTGCGCATAGGATTTAGGGATGGAGCGCTATTTGAGGAATTTTCATGATCTTCATCCCTCCAATTACATTGGAGAAGAGTCGCCTATGAAGACTGATGATTGGCTGATAAAGACCCGAGAATTGCTCGAGGTGATGAAGCGTCCAGAGAATAAGAATGTTCCATTAGCTGGTTTTCTCCTGAAAGGGGAAGCCCATCAGTAGTGGACCAAACACTTAGCGGATGACCCCACTCGTAAGTAACTTAGTTTAAAAATTCCCTTTCCCTGGTATTCATTATTCTTTTAGAGTAGTGACATGTGTTTTCCAACGTTGTTAGGTTGTACCGCAGACATGTTCACATTGAATGACTTCTCGACAGCTTTAGCTAGCAGGTTTGTACCCCCATCAGAGCGCCACAATCTCCATGAGAAATACCTTAGGCTCATTCAGGGGGACAAAACAGTAGTAGTTTATGAGAGGGAGCTGACCCACTTGAATCTGACGGCGCGCCACGATCCACCCGCGTGTACACCCGCAGGGGTCGGTGATCCACTGCCCAGGCGGGCGATCGGAGTCCATGGCTGCGCCCGGATGCTCGATTCCAGCCACTTTCATGTTTTGTGTTTTTTATTTAGATGTGTATTTAGTCCCCGATCGGCCCAAACATTGTGAGCCGTCCGATCGGGGTAGTTTTATATGTGTTATATTAGGAAGGGTTGCTTGCCAGTTCAAATGGATGCAGCGGTTCACACTTAGGGTTTTATAAAACCTGACGGTTGTAGTTGAGTGGGGGATCGTGAGTTTTGGAAAAAAATCCTGAAACCGGCGATCTTCATTCGGTGCGACGCCGAATCCTCTCTCCTCTTCCGGTGCGACGCCGGTAGCCCGCTTCTCCGCCTCCGTCTTCCCCTCCGGTAAGCCTCCTCCGACATCTCCGCTTCTCCTCCTTGCCCGAAGCCCTCCTTCTCCGTTCAGCCCGGTTCCGCCTGAAGCTCTAAGCCCCGCTCATTCCCCGATCAGCCCACCGCCGACAGAAGCTGCCACCGCTCTTCTGCCGTGAGCCCTTCGTCCCTCTCTCCCCGCGCTTAACCCCAGTTCCGCTATTTTTTCCTCCACGTTATCGCCACTTCCAGCCCAAAATTGCTACATTACCCTTCTCTCAGTCGGCCTCCACTTGACCTGAACCCGTCGCTTACCACCCACCTGATTTCTCCCTCCTAAATTCATCTTACACTCAGCCTCCAATTCCTGACCCCTACTTTTCTTCCCCATTCCAGTTGGAATTTACTTAGTCCAACAACCTCTCCATCCCTCCAGCAAACACCTATAAATCCATCCTCATTATAAACAGTTCCAATCACATTCCTATTTCCCTCTCCATTGCTCCAACCCATGACTACCCTCCAACACAACCGCCGCTGCCACTGCCGCCATTGCCACCGCTGCACGCGTAAATTGTGGTAATAGTCATTTCCTTCTAGTTGTTTACCTTGGCACTTGTGTTGTGATGGATGTATGTTTTATTACTACTAGTATTGTTCGCCGTATTATTTGCAGGGTGTATTCTGTAGTTGCTTAAAATATTTGCGCCTCGGTCTTTGTAAAATTAATAGTTGTTTTCTTTTACTCAAATATTTACGAACGCACGTGCCTGTTAATTTACTATAATAATTAATAATTACTTATTAGCAATTTTGGCAGATCACTTGTGCACTTGCATCTCACGTCATTGCATATAAGAGTGCATTTAGCGAATCCATCCCGTGTCTGCCCTGTCACTGCATCAGTCTCATTATGCAGGCACAATGCAAAGGGATGAGAAAAAGATGTGGTCATTTTGTGGATGGACTGCGTGATTCGCTAAGGTAGTTTTTAATGACAATGGTGAACGCTGATTATAAGAGCTTATTGAGCACTGCAAGAAAGTTGGAAGCAGACCAGCAGAAGGTTCATAAGTGAAACAACTTTCGATCTAAACGATCTCAGGATGCACCTCAGCAGTTGCAGAGCAAGAATAACCAAGGCAGTAACTGAAACAAGAAGTAGAGGTTGGAAGGTAAGAGAGGTGATCAGTTTGGGTGAGTGTTTGGCTACAACGGGGGTATGTTATAAGTGTCAGCAATTAGGAAATATAAACCGTTATTGTCAGGGAGCCTCGTTGAACCAGGTAATTTAAACTTAAGTGTTTGATTTGTATATCTGTTTATAGCTGAAATCAAAGTTTGAGGTTAGTGGCCTTAGTAGAGTTGACAAGGGGAAAACACCCATGGGTGCCGACGTGAGCCCAATTCCGAGACGAGAACCAGTGCAGCCTAGAGCTTATGACCCTGGCCAACAAGAAGCCAAGGAGCAGGAGGATGTTGTGACAGGTATGTGTTTGTCATGTATATAATTTAATTTAATCCTCTTTATTGACACTGCTAACTTCATTGTTCAAACATTCATGTAGACATATTTATGATTTATAATGTACCCTACAAGATTCTCTTTGACATGTGTACTTCACACTCGTTCATAGCAGAATCTTTAGTTCGTAGGTTGAGTTTAGAAATTTTTCTAGAGGAAGTATCACTAGAGGTTATGATGCCTAATGGATCTTTCTTGCAGACCAGAGATAAGTGTAGAGTACCAGTGCAATTTGGAGAAACAGAAATTTTTATAGAAGCCTTGTTACTTTCTATTGCGGGTTTCAATTTGATTGTGGGTATGAACTTGTTATCAACTGTTAATGCCAAGATATATTGCATGGATATGCTTATTCAGTTCGAAGGACCCAATCGGGTCACCGTTACCTTTCATGGCATGATGAGAGTGGCTAAACTAATTATATCCTCCAAGACTGTTGGATGCATTATCAAAGGCTGTGAAACTTTTTTAGTGCTGATGAATGCTGAAGCCAAATCAGATCTGCTAGAAATACCCGTGGTGCAGGAATTTCCCGATGTCTTCCCAGAGGAGTTACCTGGTGCCTCTCCTACTAAAGAGATTGACTTCCAGATTGACCTTCTACCTGGATCTACACCAGTGGCCAAGTCTCCTTACCGCATGACTCCTAGAGAACTCGCAGAGATGAAGATTCAATTGCAGGAGTTGCTCGACTTGGGATTTATTCGCCCCAACACTCGCCTTGAAGTACTCCCATTTTATTTGTAAAGAAGAAGGATGGTAGTCTGAGGTTGAGCATTAACTACCACGAGCTGAACAAGGTGACAGTTAAGAACAGGTATCCTATCCGTATGATTGACGACTTGCTTGAGCAGCTCGAGGGATCTTGCACTTTCTCCAAGTAAGATTTGAGGTCCATCCCGCCACTAATTTGAAATATGTTGACTTGTTGACTTGCTGACGTCACCAGTTGTGGACTTAGCCAAAAATCAAGCAACATTAGTATAGGCGTTGAGTGAGGGTCCTTCACTCAACGCCAAATCACTTAGACAGATTTACTGTCTCTTGGCGTTGAGTGAGTAACCTTCACTCAACGCCAAACTACTTAAAATATAAATATGTTTATAGGCGTTGAGTGATTCAGTTTCACTCAACGCCAACTTGCTTTATCAGCTTTCTGCTGCTTGGCGTTGATTGAGTGAGCATCACTCAACGCCAAACTCCTTAGACAAAATTCTGTCTTCAATAGGCGTTAACAACGTTGAATGAACAACCTCCACTCAACGCGTTTTGCCTTAACCAATTCTGCAGCCTTTTCTGCATGCCTGGTGTTTAGAGCGTTGAGTGAGCACATCTGACTCAACGCCTTTTGCCTTAAACAAAATCTTCCTGCTTCTCTGGCGTTGAGAGCTTTGAGTGTGTTTTCATCACTCAACGCTTTTTGCCTTGGAAAAGCTTTCTGCATCTTAGGCGTTGAGAGCGTTGAGTGAGCACGCTTAACTCAACGTTTTTTGCCTTAGCCAAATTTCTGAACTTAGTTCGATGAACTGAACTGAGTTCGACGAACGGTGAGCTCAGCTCGACGAACTCTGAACTCAGTTCGACGAATTCTGAACTGAGTTCAACTCACAGTTTTTTGCTGTATGGCGTTGAGTGTGTCTTCATTACTCAATGTCAAACTACTTAGCCATATTTCTGCCTATAGCTGTATGGCGTTGAGTGAGTCAACTTCACTCAACGCCTGTGGACATAGCCACATTTCCAGCTTGCCAACATTCTTTCTTACCTCTGGCGTTGAGTGAGCTTGCTTCACCCAACGCCTGTGGACTTGGGCAAATTCCTGTCTTTGCAACATCTTCTCTTAGTGTCCACTTTTCTGCCTTATGATCACCTGTCACATCACTTAGACAATCTGTTGTTCCATGGAACATCCTGCACATGATGAGCTTAAACAACATCAAATGCAACTATGCTCTTAGTGTTGATGGTGATGCCTCTTCAAATCCACTCTAGGGAACATTATGGGCAATGAACCCAACAATCTCCCCCTATTTGAAGAATGCAGAACACCCAACAATAATAAGAGGCATTAACATAATATGCAGAATAATTTCATGCAGCTGTAGATTATAATCTGCTACACCTGCTAGCTTATGCTATATTAATTCAATGTGCTCCATTTAATTGTATTGACTCAATAGGTTAGGTCAATGCATCCTCATACTACTTAATATTTAAATGGAGCACCACTAGAAACACTTACCTCAAAATATGCACTGATACAATCATGGCTCATCATGTAGCCAGTCATTGCATTTCTCATACTACTAGAATCTTTTTCAGTAATATGAACCAACTCAACATGACCTAGTCATGTCAAGTATTGCTTTTATATCTCCCCTTATGTATTGCCACACATCTCCCTCTTCCTGTCTTCTTCAATAGGTATATCTATTGATGGAGGAGAAAGGATCATGGGAGAGATTATCTCTTGATCCTAGTCAAAGTCCTATGTTGATAACATTAAGGAAATTATCCTAGAGATCAATCTACTAGATTAGGAGTCATACCTTTTGTGTTGATACATTGAAAAAACACAACACTGCATTACTTGAACTTGCTGCACACATAGTTCCACTTGCTGATGTTGTATCTACAGAATCAGCATCCACTTGTGGTGATATCATTGATACACCACATTACTGCAGCCCTTTGGCACTTGAGTGAACCATAGATCCACTTGAGCTGGCTGGTAGCTGTCTCTCTTCTCGTGATCTCCCCCTTAGTATGTGCATTGTCCTTAGGACAAACTGGTCAGCAGTAAAAATCTCTGATCTACAGCAGTAGCTGCTTGCTCCTTCTCAACAGGAGGTTGATCCTGTTCTAGCAAGTGATGAACAAGCTCCCCCTTAATAGGAGCATCCCTGTCATTCTTTCTACTGAACACTCGAGTCCATCTTAGTCTTGATACCACTTAATGATGTTTATAGTCTTGATGTCACATCAAAGACTTATCTACTGGAGGTTATGAATCTGATGCCATGGAGCTGATGCTGGATTTACAGCAACTGTGCACAACAATTCCCTTGCACCTTGCACAGTCTCTTCTTGCTGAGCCAGATCTTCTCCTTTTCTTAAGCAACAGCTTGCCTCTGGCTTCAGCTTTCTGATCTGTAACACAAGAGTGATCAGACCACTTAGTACTATCTTGATCATCACATTGATCTGCCCTCTTGATCACCACACTGGATACCACACAGTCCTTCTAGAATAGGAGGAATGTTGTCTGTATGCTGTTCTAGTCCCAATGTACTTCTGATTCCATTGGCAGCCCAGATAGCCTACTCCCCCTTGATAATTGCCTTATTGGGATGATACCACTCCAGTAGTGTTCATGCCACTTTACTAGAGATTATATCTCTTGAGTTAATATCACTGGCCAAACTCTCCTATGCCACTTGATGCCATTTGATCAATCCCATCTTGGTTTCTGAATAGTCAGGGAGGAGCTGGTCTGCTATGATTTTCTTGCCCAACTCTCCTATGCCACTTGATGCCATTTGATCAATCCCTTCTTGGTTTTTGAATAGTCAGGGAGGAGCTGATCTGCTGTGATTTTCTTCTCCCCCTAGCTGATTGCTGATGATACCACTGGTGCAGCTGCCAGCTTTCTTTTCTCCTGTAGCTGTTGGTTTTTAAAACCACTTGATACCATCCTCTCATTTTGATACCAAGTCTTTTTTTACACTGCTATTCACATAGGAATGTGTTGACTTATATCAGCAATAGCTGGAACAAACTAGCTGTTCTTGTGAACTTGCTCATTCACAGCAGTTGCAAACATCTGGATAGTCTCTCTCTCATACTCAGCATTGTCTATGGAGACATTGCTGAACTTCATCAGTAGTACTGATCTTTTCAGTGCTGGAGGTACTCTAGGTAAGACTCAACCTTGTCCAACAACATTGACTGAACATGCTCCCCAAATAGGAGCATCTAGCATGACAGTCTTCCCCTTAGAATTTGCACAAGCCTGTCCATAAAGCCCACTGACTTGGACATCCTTTGCTACAGGTTCAGATAATGTTGAACCCGAGCACACTTTTTTTCTGGTTTCCACTGAAGTGTTAGACAGCTGATGATACCACTTGAGAAACTTTTCAGCTGAACATAATGTGCTCCTTTGCTGCTCTCAGAATAACTTATTCTTTACAGCTTTCCTGAGTGATTACAACCTACTTTTCCTCGCTAGTTTGCTAGTGTGGCAGCAAAACTTTGTCCAACCAGCCAGGCATCTTGTTCTTAATGGATGGATTCAGCTGGTCTTCATGTATGAGTGTGCACTTATCCTTCTTCACGATTTTAGTCCACATTCTCTTCCTCTTAGGCAGTAAGAGGAGTATCCTTGATGGTCAATATCCATCACCAACTTCCCAACTGAAGATCTTAGGTCTTTCCCACACTGGAGTCTGATCCATAAGATGACTTTCTTGTTCCAGTCCAAGTTCTGGAAAATCTTCTGTCCAAGTACCCCATGGGGGTTGGGCACTTAGACTGACCTGCAAAACAGATTACTTTACCTTAGGACCCCAATAGGTATTGGGTCCTAGGTTCTGATTAGTCTGAAATCTGACTTGCCTACCTGCAACATTTCTAACAGGTAGGCTAACTCTTGCTCTAGACACAGAAGGATTATGCCAGCAATCTAGGGCAAAATGCCCCACCTTGCCACAACAACAACACTCATGGATGTTATATTTTCTTTTCTGAGCAGGTCTTGCAGTGTGGTTAACTGCTGACCGAGCAGAAGGAAGAAGAGAAACAACTTTCTTCAGGTTTCTTTCAGCAAGGATCTGACTAAAGGTTAGTCTTCCAGCAAGCTTCCTTTGCTTGCTCTGAATGCTATTTACAACTGTCTTCTTTGCAGATGACAGGCTGATTATATCATCAGAAATAGCCAAGTCAGGCTTACAGGTAGACTGACCCTTGGTCTGAGTATTTGCTGGATGGGCTTGAGTGAAAGCCACTGCCTTGTCCTTGAGAATTGAGGCTGAGGCACCAAATACAAATTGTCCAGAATGGGCCATTTGAACTTCTTCATGGGGAGCCTTAAAGACACTCATTCCCCTATCATTTCTTCTCCCATTGTAAGATACACTTGTATGCTTACAAGAAGAATTCCTATTCTTATAGTGATCATACATGCAGTCCTGGTCATCCCTGTTAGAAGGGAGGATTACCTTATGAAAGGTTGACTGTGACACAACTGGAGCTTGACCTCTCCTCTGAGATTAGATAACTTTAGAAATCCACTCAGATTCAGATTTTCTCTTGATAGCATCTATCTTAAAGAAATTGACCACTATTCTCTTCTCTCTTTCATGTTTCTCTTCAAGAACTTTGATCATAGAGTCCTTATATTTGATGGACTCAACATGGACATCTACCATAATCTTCAGATGAGCTACTTCCCTCTCTTTCAGAGATATCAAAGATGAAATCTCATCTTGCTGAGAAGCAGCTAGCTGGAGGGAGACAATTTCCTCTGCTTGTTTCTTAACAAACAACTTGATTTTCTTGAAAGGTTTCAGAAATGCAGCATGATTCTCAATCAATTGATTGATATCAGCTTCTGATAGAGGATTCTCATCATCACTTGATGAGGAAGCATTAGAGTCTGAGCTGGACTCATGACCAGAGCAGTAGGGAGAATTAGACAGAGATTGTACCTGATCTGGACCAGGCTGATCCTGGCAGGATTCTTCTACTTCTGGTGTAACAATCAGCTCAAAGCATCTGCATTCACCTTCCTCAGCTTCATCCACCTCCGAGTCACTATCTGAGTGTGACAGTGGGGCCCTGACCTCTATTCTTGCATCTGCATAGACATGATCATCTTCAAGAGCTACCAACAGTCCAATGTGGTTCTTGCTCTCACTGCAGACTTGAAACTTCATTGAGCTCCACTCCATATGGTTCTCTCTTGAATCCACCAATGCAAACCTTTTAGCTATCCTTTGAGGTCTACTCAGACTATTAAGTCCTTTTTGAGTAACCTCCCTCTGATATCACTTGAAAGTCTTTGTTTCAAGGATAGCTAAATCACCTAAAGGTGGGGGGTGGTGAATATGTTTCTTAGTCCTTAGTGAGTATCTTTTATTTTCTTGTGTTGGATGCTTTATTAGTCGATTAAATTCTGCTTTCAAGACATTCAACCTGCACAAAGAAAACAACACAGCAAAGCACACACAGATTTATAGTGGTTCCCCTAACAATGATACATCCACTTTCCCTCCCACCTATCCAACTATCTTGTTGGACTAGACACTTCTCCAAAATCTGTTCCAAAGAGCTTACACCTCAGATCTCTCAGGATCTTTCAGTCTCCTCCAAGACTTACAACTCAGCCACAAGTGCCTACAATTCAGTGATCAGCAGATCACCTACCTCAGGCCAAAGACCCTACATTCAGGCTGGGAGGACAACCCTACCTCAGATCCACTAGGGATCCTACAGTTCAGAGAGAATGACTCTCCTACAATCTCAGGCACAAAGACTCTACCTCAGATCTGCAGCCAGATCCCACCTCAGGCACAAGTGTCCTACACCTCAGTGAGAATGACTCACCTACCTCAGGCTCAAAAGCCCTACAGCTCAGATCCAAAAGGATCCTACAGGATGGAAGTGGGTTATGTGGTTACTCTTGACACAAGAGATGTTTCTCTGTGTCAAGATTTTTAACTGAGATAGACTCAGTCCAACTATGATCACAAAAAATTATTTCCTGAGTCTACCTTTACTGAATTAAGGATTACTTAGTCCTAATTACTTCCACAACAACAAGTATATATATTTACTTGAGCTGGAAGTGACTTGCAGAACAATATTCTGCCCTTCTCTGAACTGAAACTGAAGTTCATCCCTAACTTTTTCTTCACAGCACCAGAGATATTTCCTGCTGGAGCTGTGAAGTAACTGCAACACAACTAGCTGCAAACTGAGCTGAAGGTTTCTCAGCTCATCTTCTTCACAACAACAAGTATGCTTGTGCTGGAAGCAACTTGCAGAACCCTGTTCTGCCCTTCTCACTTTCCTGGACTGAGGTGATCCAGCCCTAACTTTGACTCCTGAGGAATAGACCCCTGAGCCTTCTTTCAGATCTCCGCTTCTTCAAGCTTTCTTCTCTTCACAGCTTGCAAATAAAGATCTTCAGGTTATTTCTTGTATAGCGGGAACTATGAAGGACCTGCAGCAAGGGTCGGCCCTTGGCTGTTTTCTTTTCCTTAGAGTTTTAACTCTGAACTTACTGAAGTCGATGAAGAAGACAACAACTAACTTGCTCTTCGTCTTGCTGACTTGAGCTTCCCGTTCTTCAGCACATCAACAATGGCGGTGTGGAAGAACTGCCTGATTTCTTTTCTAAAAAAACGCTTTCTCTGTAAGGCCTTTTCCTTTTATTGATTATGACCCAACGACTCTTGAGTAGTGGACCCGACACATTTAATGGCCAACAGCAATCTTGCTTTAACGCCAACTGTCGCACAGTCGGTCTGCGACAATATTTGTCGCGTACTGTAGCCATCCCACCACTAATTTGAAATATGTTGACTTGTTGACCTGCTGACGTCACCAGCTGTGGACTTAGCCAAAAATCAAACAACATTAGTATAGGCGTTGAGTGAGGGTCCTTCACTCAATGCCAAATCACTTAAACATATTTACTGTCTCTTGGCGTTGAGTGAGTAACCTTCACTCAACGCCAAACTACTTAGACTATAAATCTGCTTCTAGGCGTTGAGTGATTCAGATTCACTCAACGCCAACTTGCTTTATCAGCTTTCTGTTGCTTGGCATTGAGTGAGTGAACATCACTCAACGCCAAACTCCTTAGACACAATTCTGTCTTCACTAGGCGTTGACAGCGTTGAGTGAGCAAGCTTCACTCAACGCTTTTTACCTTAACCAATTCTGCAGCCTTTTTTGCATGCCTGGCGTTGAGAGCGTTGAGTGAGCACACCTCACTCAACGCCTTTTGCCTTAGCCAAAATCTTCCTGCTTCTCTGACATTGAGAGCGTTGAGTGTGTCTTCATCACTCAACGTTTTTTGCCTTGGAAAAGCTTTCTGCATCTTAAGCGTTGAGAGCGTTGAGTGAGCACGCCTCACTCAACGTTTTTTGCCTTAGCCAAATTTCTGAACTTAGTTCGACGAACTGAACTGAGTTCGACAAACGGTGAGCTCAGCTCGACGAACTCTGAACTCAGTTTGACGAATTCTGAACTGAGTTCAACTCACAGTTTTTTGCTGTATGACGTTGAGTGTGTCTTCATCACTCAACGACAAACTACTTAGCCATATTTCTGCCTATAGCTGTATGACGTTGAGTGAGTCAACTTCATTCAACGCCTGTGGACATAGCCACATTTCCAGCTTGCCAACATTCTTTCTTACCTCTTGCGTTGAGTGAGCTTGCTTCACCCAACGCCTGTGAACTTGGGCAAATTCCTGCCTTTCCAGCATCTTCTCTTGGTGTCCACCTTTCTGCCTTATGACCACCTGTCGCATCACTTATACAATCTGTCTAGACTTGTTTCATGGAACATCATGCACATGATGAGCTTAAACAACATCAAATACAACTATGCTCTTAGTGTTGATGGTGATGCCTCTTCAGATCCACTCTAGGGAACATTGTGGACAATGAACCCAACACTCGTTACCCAGCAGAAGGAGGTGGTGCGAGATTTAGAGAGGTTAAAGATCAGTGTTGTGCCGCACTCTAGTTTTGGATCTGCAAGGTTGAGTTAGATTGAAATCACTTGTGACATCAAGGATACGATCGTAACAGCTCTACCCTTACATCCGAATATGACAGAGATTTGAGATTTGACTCAGGCAGGTCAGAAGGAGAAGTTCAACATTCAAGAGAATCTTCTGCTGCACGGTGGTAGGGTGTGCGTTTCAGATGTTAGCCACCTCATAGAGGACATATTGTTTGAGGCTCATAACTCTATATATTCGATACATCTGTGTAGCACGAAGATGTGTGCAGATCTTTAGAAGATCGTCTGATGTCTAAGCCTGAAGAGTGGCGTGTGCAGAGTATGTTGGGAGGTGCAAATCATGCAAGTTAGTTAAATCCGAATGCCAGAGGCCAGGATGCAAGTTGTAGCCTCTTTCCATCCTAGAGTGAAACTTTGAGGATATATCGATGAATTTTGTTCATGGCGTTCCTAGATCGCAGAGTGAGAATGATTTTATATGAGTTATAGTTGACCGTCTCTGTAAGGTTTCCCACTTCATTCCCAATAAGAGGACAAATTAGGGTCCCAGATGGCAGATTTACTTCTAAGCAGCGAAGATACGTCCAGGAGCGGTTGGACACTAAGTTACACTTCAATACCGCCTTCCATCTCCAGACAAATGGACAGACTGAGCACACAAACAAAACCTTGGAAGATATGATTCAGATGTGTATTCTTAAGTTTGGAGGGAAGTGGGAGAAGTGTGTCACTTTTGTTAAGTTCTCCTACAATAACAATTTTCAGGGAAGTATTGAGATGACACCTTTTGAGGCACTGTATGGCAGACGCTGTCAGACGCCTTTATGTTGGGATGAGAGTGAAGAAAGATCTTCCATCAGAGAAACTTTGATTGATAAGACCACAGATCGTATCAAACTCATCCAAGAACACACAAAAATAGCTCAGGATCGCCAGACCAAGTATTATGACCAGAGGTACAAGGCTGTGGAATTCAATGTTGGTGATTATGTTTACCTGAAAGTCAGACCAGTTAGAGAAGTCTCTCGAATCAAGCGAATGAAAAAAATTGAGTCCTAAGTTCGTTGGTCCTTTCAAGGTACTGGAGCGCATTGGCGAAGTTGCGTATAGATTGACCTTACCTGAAGAAATGAGTGGCCTACATGATGTATTCCACATCTCCTTTCTGAGGAGAGTAGTTAGGGATCCTAGTCAAATAATAAGTCAAGAAAAAACACTAATCAAATCAGTTCTTAGTATCAGTGTTAAACCTGTCAGAATAGTGGACTTAAAAATTCAGAAGCTCAAGAGCAAAGAGATCCCGTTAGTAAGAGTCCTTTGGATGAACTGTGACCGATCAGAGTATACTTGGGAAAGAGAAGATGAGATTCAAAAGATTGAAGATTATGCCTTTCTATTTGACGCAGGTACGTTAATAATTTTCCAGGACAAAAATTTTATTAAGAGTGCAGATTTGTAACAATTTTAAATTAATGCGCGAATAAAATTGAATGTGTGCAGGGCCTGATCGTGTGCGGAATCGATCGAGTAATTAACTTGACGAAGTCTGACGAGTGAGTATTTTTGTTGCGTGTTAATAAATATATAAGTTGTAGCTACTATAATTCTTACATTCAATGCAGTCTAGCACGATGGCGTAATGAATAGACTTTAAGTGATAGAGGGAGATGACAATTGTGTAATTAAACGAAAATGTAAAATTATTTTCTAATAGATTCGGCGGTTCGTTCTCCCTGCGGTTTCCGTAACTGCCCATCGGTTCATCGCTTAGTTAAAAGCCCCAAAATTCCCCTCACGTATCGCGCAACCCTATTCTCACGCAAAACCGCCGCACGCCTTCTCCCATAGACGATCCCCCCACAGCGGTGTGCCTTTTCTTCCGTCGACCAGCGATTTCGCCTCTAACAGGCGTTATAGAAGTTGCTGTCGCTTCCTCCCCCTCACCCGAAGCCATCGTCGACCCAGCGAAGGGTTTCCTGCCCTGTGAGTATACCTTGGGCTGCCGACTATAGTTGCTTCCTCCTTTCTCAATTACTGCGGCCTCCAGGTAGCAGTCCATACTTTTCTTCCTCTTGATTTTTATGTTCTTCGTTTTCCCATCTTAGTTTCTGATATTAGGGTTCAAGGTTTTCATTCCTCTTTCTCAGATTTTGGGCTTGGGGGTTTTATTTTTGTACTCCACAACAACCCTAGTGGATGCTAGAGTTTTTTGTTGTGATCGTTTTACCTCCGGCTAATTCATCTTCAAGTAATGCTATTTTACCTTTGAGAAATTCAGATTTCAAGTGTTTCCTTTGAGTTGATTTCAGAATTCCTACTTAAGCAATACCTCGAATGTTGGATCTTCTAGGTGATCGTCAGAACAAAAAATTACAGATTTAGTTGTAATTGTTTTTCAAAAAAAAAATCATTATCCTCCGCTGTTAGATGAGTGGTAAGCCCCTTCTTCCGTTTGAGATAATGTTCATATATATTAGTGAATTGATTTAGCAGTTATCCCTTTCCCTTTTAGGGTAAATCAGAGAGAGTTCTTCGTGACTTTCTGAATATAATTTATAAAAAGCTATGTCGCCGCGTCAAGTGTACAAGCGCCGCAATATCGCTGTAAGAAAATCTTATTCTTCCTTGTTAGACTTATCAAATAGCTTGCATTGTAAAGTTTCGTGATAATTTAGTAAATCTATTGTCGTTATACGAAACTGATATCATCGCTAGAATCTTGTAGAGCAATGTTTGTTTAACCAGTGTTTATGACACATAGATGAGTTCTAAATTTTCCAAACAGTTAAACCTTCTAAGATAGTACATATGCGAACCATATATACTCGTATGCAATACGAAGTGGGAAGTAGTAAACTTAAAAATATGAACCTTAGTCGATTGAATGACAATTTGTATTGCCTAAGATGTACAAATATATTCATAAGCAGAGTAACGCGAGTTAGAATATGATCTAATAGGCATGAATAGATCTCTTCTCGTGCTCGATAGAGACAAACTAACTTTCTCATAGGGCATAGTTTACCTTATGAGTCTCAATTTTTGGGAGATATTATCTCTGTTTTAGAAGATTAGGCGATTCTAGTCTATGTCCGTGAGACACTAGAACACTTGATTTCGTTAGTAGTACTCAGATCATTTAACTAGATTTGCGCGATAAAAGTTACTCTTCCTAGAGTTTTAAAAAAGGACAAACATAAGTAATTTGGTAGCTTAGAACAAAACTTAGAAACTCCTAACCAACAAAATTTTCGGAACTTGAGTAATTGTGCTTAACATGATTAACTAGAACATATATTGATCTTGCTAACTCTATTTTATAAAAGCGTGCATAGTACACTAGCATATAGTTTTTCTATAGTTATGTATAAACTTATTTTTAAAATAAAACATGTATACATTTCCTTTCAAATAATTTTAGTGTCACTAGAAGGAATAACTTTCTTACTCTCCTTTTGGGATGACTCAATTTTGGGTATGGTTTTTTTTGAGGACTCAGGTGAGAAGTTGCGCCTAAGATGAGCGTGTTTATGGAGTTTCTCCTATAATTTGTTTCTCTTTCAGTTGTTTTTTAGTGCAACACTGTTTAGTTCATTGACAATTGTAATATTAACGTTTAAGAGTTTTCTTTGTACTAGACAGTTTATAGTATTTCAGATGTTCAGTTGTTTGGTTCTTATTTTTTTCTAGCTGCTCTATGAATTCAGCTAGTTGAAATACACCTTTATCTTTAGTTGCATTTTCTACTTTCGTTGTACGTATAATTTCAGTTCTTTTCATTTATGCGTACTATGTACTAGTTTAAATTTTGTTTCTTAGTTTACTGTTTTTCACTGGACCCGTCCGGACTGCTGATTTGTTGTTAAACTAGGATGAAGTGTTACAATGAGACCCTTCCCTGGACTTCGCTGTGCGGGAATGCTTTGTGCACACGTATTCACCCAAGCAAACCCCCTCATTGGGACCACCGATGCTTGCATATGGGAGCTGCCTTGATACATTCCGGGAGGAATATATTATTTTTAATTAATTAGTATTAATTAATAACAATATTAATTAAATAGTTATTATTACTTAATTATCATTAAATAATTGGTTAATATTGATTAATGATTATTAATTGATATTAATCAATTAATTAAATTAATATTAGTTGTACTTTCTTATAATGTGTCCCTCCCTCATATATACGGGGGAGGGGGATTTGAGAGTTGGCCAGAGCTTGTCTCAGAATTCTATTTTGTATACGTGTTTTTCAATTAATGCAACCTTGTGTCTGCTTTTTCCAGTTCTCGACCACAAAAATATCCACTTTGTAACAATGGTCCGACCTACCTCCCCGGTCTGCTTGTTCCAAGCCGTCAGATTCCGTCCGCTTTCTCTGCCGTGCCCTCCAACTGCATTCGTTTTGTCGAGCCCATCCACCTGCCATCAACCCCACTCTCGTTCGGACCGCCGCCGAGTCACCCCCTCTGGGCCATGCTGACCGCCCACCTTGACGCCATCGATTGTCGCCTCGCCACACAGTCTGCCTCCCTCACCAAATTGTCCGCATCCCTCGTCAAACAGATCGCCTCCCTGCCTCCATGCTTGCTTCCATACAGGCGCTTCAACAACTCCTTGACATTCGTGACCTTCGTGCTGCCAATCACTCCACGATGCCGCCACCTCCTCTTAATTTGCGCACTGCCGCATCTGCCAATTTTGCTGTAGTTCAACACCTCGCAGTTCCGCAACAGTCGTTGACGGAAAGGCATGATGGCCCGCATGAACTTCTGCTTCCCGCAGCAGGTGAAATTCACCCTTCCTCCACCATCGACGAACCTGTCTCCGTGCCGACCTGCAGTTCTGCGGCCCCCGTCGCAGGGAGAATGCCCAATCCGACACAACGCACTCTTGCCAACCTCACCAGCTCCGCCCTCGCCGGCCAGTGACGCTCATCCTCCAACTAGGAACCCCCTCCAGCGTTCCTTTGTCGATCAGTCCAACCGCCCACCTATGCTTCCGCTGGTCCTTCTACATGTCTTCGTAGACACCAGTGTCGCCCTCTCGTTCGATTCACCTCCCCACTCGGATACGCAACTTGCTCTCCTTGAGGTGCACACCCCGAATTTTTTCTTCCCTTTGTAACCCACAATACCTCTCCCATCTCTCCCTGCACCATCTGCAACTTCACATTGGACAGTAACAGTTCTTTCGCACTCGGGCCCCACAAATCTCCTTGTCCCTTTGTCTTTTTCACCGCCTCTACACGCCAATCTCCCCACTCTCACTTGCTTCCAAATTTATTTATTTTTTCTCACATTTCTTTGGCACCCTTGCACACCTATAGCCAACCTCCTCCTTCCTTTATCTTATCACGACAGTTTCTTTTCAAGCGGGCCCCACATATCCCTCCTTCCCTCTTACCATTTTTGTAACCATTACATGACAAAATCTATCCTATCGGCTACTACCGTACCCTTTTCTTCCCCACATCTCTCACCCCCATTTCCCCAAAATATAATATTTGGCTTTCACTAAATCCTCCACGCTACTTCTCTACGCTTCTTATCGCCGCTATCATTAAAGCTCCAGATAAATAATGAGGCTTGACCTTGGGGGTAAGGTCAATTTTCAAGGGCAATGGTATGCTATGCACACACATTTGCCCAATCAAATCCCCCTCATTGGGACCACCGATGCTCACATATAGAAGCCACCTTGATACATTCATGACAAAATATATTATTAATTAATTAATATTAATTAAATAATAATAATATTAATTAAATAGTTAGTATTAATGATTAATAGATTAATGATTATTAATTGATATTGATCAATTAATTAGATTAATTAATGTTAGTTGCACTTTCTTATTATGCGTGCCCTCCCTCATCTATATAAGGGGGTGGGGGGGTATGCGGGTTGTTTTCATCTTGGAGATCACTTGGTTTTAGGCTCTTTGCTGAGAGAGACTTTTTGGAGGACCCAACCTCCGAGAGTTGGCCAGAACTTGTCTCTGGATTCTGTTTTGTATGCTTGTTTTTCAATTAATGCAACATTGTGTCCTCTCTTTCTAGTTCTTGACCGCAGAAATATCCACTTCGTAGCAAAATCTGCAATATATTTTTCATTTTAGGTAGAAGAATCGAATTTCCAATTGATTTTGTCATAGACCTTTCAAAACCTATATGGTATCATGTATTCAAATCTGATGATTCTTTCTTTGCATTTGACCTGCAGTCCTTTGTATTTTGGTAATTGTAAATTTCATTCCTCTGTAGCTTGGAGCAAATTGACCGCAAGTGACAGAAGCAAGCGTCTTAGAAAATGGTATGTGATAAAGTATATTGGAATGCCATCATTGGAATTATTTTAGTATTTTTTTACTTAGATGTACTCTTTATCGCTCGGATGTTTATTTTTGGGGATCTATGTATGCTTACTTTCTTACAAAACAGCGAAGGGTTATTATTGTGATAGTGGAGTGTGTCAATTTACACAAATTGATATAGGAAGAGGTTAGCATACACCATTATAGGTCAAGTATTAGCATATCAGATTGGTTTTTAAATTAAAGACAAATCTCAGAGAGAAATAGAAAATACATGATAGTAGTCCCTGCATATTTTTTCCACTCAACATCTATTCTAATCCCTGTTTGATTGAATAAAAGATGTCATGCAAGTGAAGGAGAATCTAATTAAGTTGCAAGTCAATTTCTGAATATTCGTAGTGTTCTTCCATCATAAAAAAGACAAATTCGGCTGCCTGACTTCAAAACTTTTTTCCTAACATTGTTTAACATAAAATATTCTTTCATCAAAGCAAGTTGAATTTTCCTTGGCTTGAGGGGATCCTATCTAACTTAATTTTATCAAAAACATTAAGGCAAAAAATATGCTTCATTTAATGTATTATTTTTGCCAGGTTTATTATGAATTGAAGTTCAGGGGAAGGAGGAAAGCAAGATTAAGACGAAAATTGCACTAAGATAAAATAAGTATACAATTCTAGGGAAACTATCACAAGACTCCTGTGATTTGCTCTCCAAAGAGAGAAACCCGAAAGTCTGGAATGATCCAAACTTATGTCCCAACTCATACATGACTCTCCAATATATAGATTATTTTCCATGCTTTTGAAAACCGGACTGGACCGTCCGGTCCGACCGCCGACCGGGTCGCCGGGCGGTCTGGTCAAGGCCCAAACCCGCTCTTGTAGCTGACCGGATAAGGGACCGAAAACCGGGCGGGCGGGCGGGCTAGAAACCGGGAGAACCGGGGCGGTTTTATGGACCGGGCGGGCCAAATTTAATATATAGCAAAATGCGCTTAATGAGTTTCGAACCCGCGCAGCCTATAAATTAACATAGGTTGTAAACCAACAGTCCAACTCAAACTTGTTGATTTATATTGAACTTTATTTTATAAATATCTTAATCTGTCTATATATTAATAAATATATAATAAATATATATATATATAAAATATATAAATATATAATATATATAAATATAAAAAATATATAAATATATATAATATAATATATATAATATAATATATTTAATATATATATATATATATAAATAAATATAACATATATAATGCATATATATATATTTTATTACAACATGACGGTTCAACCCCGGTCCGACCGGTCAAACCGGTCGGATCTTGAACCTTTGATCTTACCGGTTCGTTCTCCGGTTCGTTTCTTAAAACCTTGCTATTTTCGTAATTAATTGCGTTGAAATATCGTGGTAATATTTACTAATAAAGACACTGTTGTGGGCCAGGCCTCATATATAATGCATATATATATATATATTTTATTACAACATGACGGTTCAACCCTGTTCCGACCGGTCAAACCGGTCGGACCTTGAACCTTTGATCTTACCGGTTCGTTCTCCGGTTCGGTTCTTAAAAGCTTGCTATTTTCGTAATTAATTGCGTTGAAATATCGTGGTAATATTTACTAATAAAGACACTGTTGTGGGCCGGAGGCCTGGGAGCTGCTCCCTTTTGGATCCAGAGTCCCGCCCTTACAGTCGGCGCCACAACATGGGTCCACGGGGCCCATACGCACCCCAACCCATCTCCGCACGTGTTCTCGGTGCGGCGGGGTGTTAAGGCGAGGACTCGTTCCCTCGACCTCCTTGATAAGAGGCACTTAACGCTTGCCCTCATCACCAACTAATCCGCGGACCCATGTTGTGGCGCCGGCTGTAAGGGCGGGATTCTGGATCCAACAGGGAGGAGCTCCCAGGCCTCCGGCCCACAACAGACACAGTATTATTTTAATAATATTATAATTATTTTCTTACATAAATGACTCAGACATGACTTGTTTCCCAAAGGGTCTAATCGCCTTCTAACTGACACTTCTTCACGTAAGGCTCAATTTTGACTCATAGGATGGCATGGTACACAGTCTAACGCCTCTTACTCTTGAAAAACATGCCTCGTCCTCAAAGCAGTTTGTAAGGAATGGTGGGGCGCGCTCAGGATTGTGTCTGTTGTTTACGGAGGGGATACTGTGAGCTATGTGGGCAATGGGGCGGAGGTCCTCGTGTGGTTGGGGCTAAGATTGTGGGGAGATGCTAAAGATGCAGGAGGTGGGTGTGATAAGGAAGAAACAATGAGATGAGGCTTGAGAGGCCGTAAGAAGAGCGGACGTGGCCCTGGGATGCTGATGGATGGGAAACAAAGGATGCTGTGAGGTGATCTGTTTTTTTAGAATTTTATTTTAAGTTACGAACATGTCAGCTTAAGAAGTTTCCTTTTACCTTCATTTGGTTTTAGGACAGGTCGCCAGACCATTGCTATAAAGTGGAATGTTGATTAGAATGAAGAATAAAATGAACATAGAAGACAAAGATTGTACTAAAGGAAAAGAGGAATATAGTTAATGAGAAACCCTCGCCCGACCCTTGTTTTCCTCCAAGAGATAAGCATAAAGATTCAAGTGATCTAAAGATGTCCCAACTCATACATGACTCTGTCTAGGCTCATGGGCTTGTTATATAAATAAAATTTATTTCCTTAATTAAGTACATCATAAAGACAATAATATTCAATAATGTAGAAATCTCATGGGATGGTTTGGTACTCTTTTGGCTCCCCAACATATTTGCTACAATCTGATTTCTTATTTTTGCACAATTTCAATTTCATTTGTTGTGCCTTTCATGATCCTAAAATTTGTTGTCATTAATTTTATTAGAAGGTCAAATTTTTTCTGTCTGAAATGTTGCGTTCAAATTTACATAAAATAATAAATAGCTATTTTTGACAAATTAGTTTTGTCGAACGTTCGCTGGATTTAAGTCTTCACTGCATATTAGATGCACATGCAAAACCATAGGTCCAGTAAACCGTATATTTGTTTTTAGTTACATTATGTTCAAACTCATTCAGAAAAGCATAAAAGTTGCTACCACTTAAAAAAATCCCAAAATTGAGGTGCATGACCCTTTTATTCACTACAACAGTTATCATCTACTACCATTGATGAGGATCGGCCGCATGATCGTGTTCGATGGAGGAGATCGGGTCACCACTCGGCGGGACCCCCTTTTGCATATTTGTCTGAGATGCATTGATCAGATCGGCGATCCGAGACCGTGAGCGCCTCCGGAGCGTCGTTTTTTTTTTTAATTTTTTTGAGCTTGTATTTAGTGTTTTAGGACACCGGGCGTAACATACGATCATAGCCGTTCATGTCGGGTGCCCAACCGCCCCTCTTGTTATAAATAGGGGCGGGTGTTCTCATTTTCAGTCATTGTTGAATTCGTGAGCGAATCCAGATACGACAATCATTTGCGGTGCGACGCCGCGAGACTCTGGAGTGCGACTCCTCGATCTTTATCCTTTTAATTTCTACTTTTTTCTCTTTCACTGCTTCCTGTGAAGTCCCTGTATCCCTCGATCTTTTGTTTATAACTACTACTGTTCATCATCCCTCCCAACAAGGAACCACACGACTCCAGCCGATCCACGACACTGTAAGTCACCGCCCATCTCCTGACCTGTTCTCTTTCTTACTCGTGAAGCCACTTGAGCCAAGTCCCGTACTCCTCCAGAAATCGCCAACCGGTCCTCGCCTCTCCTATAGTTTCCTCACCCTCCAGAGCCGCAGAACCTCCTCCCTTTTCACTTTGGTCGACATTCCCTGTAGTCTCCTCGCCCTTCAGTGCCGCAAAACCTCTCCCCTCACACTTTCGTTGTCCTCCCATGTAGCTTCCTCGCCATCTACCTGCGTAGTTCTTCCGCTCGCTGATCATTTCCATTCGCAAATGACCACCAACCCCTCCCTTCCCGTACTACAACATCACTAGTTATAAACTTATTCCATCAACAAAACCTTTCTCTCACTTAGTCTCCCTAACCTATTTCAGTAGCCGCTCTTCCAACCCATCACCCACAAGCATTTCCTGTAGATGTTTCATTCCCGATCTAGTCCAATAACACTCAATCCACGCCTCTCCTCATTCCCTATCAGGGCTGGAAATAGTTTACCTCATCATAATTATTCCTCTTGTGGAGTCACGCATCACGCATGTCGCCGCTGAATTCCTATCTTTGTGATTATTAATTTAATGTGCTATTTTATTTTCAATGTTAAATATTCGAAGACATTTCATGATTACTTGGGTATTGTAATTGCTAGTGTTATTATTTCAATTTTTTTAGTTTATAATATTTATTCGTGCAAATTGTAGTTGAAAATCCTCCGCGTGGAGAAAATACTTGATATAATTCGTGTGCATGAAAATTATAGATTCACATTGTATTAGAACTGCTAAAATGATATAATTATAATTATTGTTATTTTGTTTCTGGATTAATGTAAACGTGCACACATCATTTAGGTTGGGCTTGATTGCATTCATCCACTTAGATTTGCATTAGCATGTCAGCACCGTCCTTCTCACTGCCGGTCCTGTGTTAACCATGTTGTCAAAAAACATGACTAAAGAGGTCAAATAGACTCAACTTGTCTTACATTAGGTGCAAGATAAAATAAAACATCAAAATATGAGTAAATAGCTTTACGTTGACAAAAAGGATTGCTTTATTAATAATATTTAGAGTAAATTGTTGATAACCCCCTCAAGTTTTACGCCATTATCAATAACCTCCATAGACTTTTGAAATTGGTAGATAACCCCCCTTAACTTTAATTTCATATCATATTCATCCTAATTAGTGTTGTAGATGTCGGCCGACATGTCCGACATGTCGGCCGACATAAAGGTTTTGGGTAGAAAACTCCACAGCATTGATATTTTATGTAAAAATATTGTTTTTGAAGGTATCCCCGATATATCGGTCTTCAGGCCCCGATATATCAGACAATATCTTGGAGACGATATATGACGAGTGCTAAATATCTATATTTTATTTATTTTAAGCGTACGAGTAGTAATATTTGTTTTGTGCTGCATTTTGTGTATCTATCTGAGCCAAGATTTGACTTCTTTCTCGTCTCACTTTCATTTGGTGCTTTTTGTGTTGTTTGGCATCGTCATTGTTTCTTTTTTATGTAATTTATAAACATACACTATGTGTATATATGTTTATTATATAATTTATAAACATATATTATGTGTATATAAGTTTATTGTATAATTTATAAAAATACAGTTTGTGTATATATATTTATTGTGTAATTTATAAAAATACATGATGTATGTAACTACACATATTTACAAAAAATATTTATATATATATATATATGAATAAATTTATTTAAATATTAAAATCTGATATTGTAAAATATCTCCGATATATCCCCGCAATCTGACATACGACATTTCAAAATCAAACCAACGTGAACCCGACATCCGACATTTGCAATCTTATTCCTAAATAATTATATAAATTAAGGGGTAAAATGAATTTTTTATTAAATTACTTCAAATAATTTTTTAATATATTGCCTGAATAAAAAATTTAAATACTACTCTTTTAATTAAGATTAAAATACAATTTTTGAATATAATATCTTAAAATGTAATTTTTTTCTTAATAAAAAATATTTCTTTCATTACAAGTCAAAAAGATAAGAGTTCTAAATATACATTGAAAATTATAATGATTTCACAATTTTTATTAAATATTAGAGATGAAATATATTTGAAGTTTTTCTTCATAACTGTTAGAATAACCCTTGTATTGAGCCCATGTTTTGGCCCATTTATGCTTCTTCTCCTTTAGTCCCACATCTTGTATAGGATTTGTTTTCTCTCTCTCTCCTATATATTTGTATTCTCTCATTGTATTTACATACTCAATCAATATACATAAGTTTTGGGCTCTTTCTACATGGTATCAGAGCCAGGTTCCGATTCTCGCGGCCTGCCGACGTCTGACCGCGCTCTGTAATTTCTCTCGCGGTCTGCCTCCCGCGGCTTGTTCTTCGCGGACTGTTCCATTCTATCCGCCTTCCCCTGCGGCCTGTCCTCTCAGTCCGCTTCTTTCTGCTACTTCTTTCTCCTCTCCGTGGATCCACCCCACTGGTATCAGTCGCGCTCTGACTGATCGCTGGTGCCATTGTGACCGTGCGACCTTGTTCTTTTCCCTTCCCGCTCTCTTGGTCGCGGTCTCCTGTCCTCCTCAACGCGGCCTTGTCGCGCGGTCTCTTGCTCCATCCGCGACGGTCTTCCCTGGTCGTCTAAGGGCTGCGGCCTGTCTCCATGACTTCCTCTGGCACTTCTCCCAGCTCGGCGGCCAGCCCGCCCCCTGTCCATCCGGCCTGTCCTCCAGACCGCCCGGCCTGTTCTGTCGAACTCCGTGACGAGCTCCGGATAACTACCATCTCTCTTTCTGGCAAGAAGAACTTTATTCCTTGGGTGCATTCTGTTCGGCGGGTTCTCCATGCTAAGGGCCTTCTGCCGCACCTTACTCAGGCACCTCCTTCTCCTATTACGGATGATTGGCTTCGTAATGACGGCCGTGTTCAGACTTGGATTCTGCACTCCTTGGATGGTGAGCCGTATCAAATGGCTATGTACCACGACACCGCCAAGACTATGTGGGATGAGCTCCATTCCTTGTATTCTGGCCGCGACAGCCTCCAACATCTTTATGACATCCTCACTGATCTCTTCACTCTCGACACTGGCGACGCCTCAGATATGACCTCGTTTGTCGCTCGGGCTAAAACTCTTGCTGAAGCCTGGATCCAGCACCAGCTGCCCACCACTGATTATGCTGCTCAGCGGGCTCAGAAGGAAGCTGCTTGCATTGCCATCCTTATGGCTCGCCTTCCTTCTCATCTTCACAGTCTTCGTGCTCAGGTCCTGGCCGCTCCTACTACACCCTCTTTCTCGGATGTCTGCTCCATGATTCTCCGGGTCTCGCCTCCTCCAGATCCTCCTGCTCCTTCTCCACCGGCTCTCCTTCAGCATGCCCCTCCGCTCTTGCCATCTCCTCCCACTTCTACTCGGGGGGGGGGGGGGGACGGTCGGGCTCGCAGGGCCGTGGCCGTGGAGGCCGTGGCCGGCCAAAGTGCTCCTTCTGCGGGAAAGATGACCATCTTGAGGCGACTTGTTACAAGAAACTCGGCTACCCCCCTCGCCCGACGGCTTCTGCTGTTACTGACGCTACTCCTCCGGATCTCGAGACCGTCCGTCTTCAGCTCCAGCATCTCCAGGGTCTGCTCAACCCCCCCTCGGCCTCCGTCGCCTCCGTCTCCCACACATGTACTGCCCGGGTTGGATTGTGGACTCTGGCTCCACTCATCACATCACTTCGCAACGGCCTGCCCAGTACTCGGATTCTCCTTATCCGAAGTCCATCACCGTGGCCAATGGGGCGTTGGTTCCTGTCTCCGGCTCGGCCGATCTTTCTATCCACCCATCCCTCCCTCTTCGCTCGGCTCTTCATGTTCCGAGTTCCCCTTTTAACTTACTCTCTGTTGGGCGTCTTACCAGTGACCTGGATTGTTCTGTTATATTCACTTCCTCTTCATTTGTTATACAAGATCGGCGGACGCGGACTACCATTGGTAAAGACCGGCTGCGGAATGGACTCTACCTTCTCGATGACTCTCCTATCGCTCTGTCTTCCGTCTCCTCCACTGCCTGGCATCGCCGACTTGGTCATGCCCCTCTGCCAGTTCTCCAGCGGGCTTTTCCAGACCTTTCTTTTACTTCTTTTCAGTGTGATTCATGTATTCTCGGCAAACAACCACGTTCTTCGTTTCCTTCGCATTGTACTCGGAGTGTGGCTCCTTTTGATCTTGTTCATTCGGATATTTGGGGACCATTTCGGATTCCTAGTATATGTGGTTTTCGTTATTTTCTTACCTTTATTGATGATCATTCACGCACCACGTGGCTCTACTTACTCCGCGAACGCTCCGAGCTTCACCGGGTGTTTCAGGCATTTGTCCTCGAGACCCGGACGCAATTTCATACCACCCTCAAAACTCTCCGTACTGATAATGCTCGTGAATACACCAGCCACGACTTTACCACCTTATGTTCGGAATACGGGATTCTCCATCAAACCTCTTACGCTTATACCCCGCAACAAAATGGGGTTGCCGAACGTAAGAACCGCCATTTACTCGATGTTGCCCGCTCCCTCATGGTCCAAATGCATGTTCCTAAGGCATACTGGAACTTTGCGGTCTCCACTGCCTGCTTTCTCATCAATCGCCTCCCTTCCTCTGTCCTCAATTATGCGACTCCTTTTAGCATATTGTTTCCCTCCACTCCGGCTTTCCCTCTCTCGCCCCGTATCTTCGGAAGCACCTGCTATGTCCACTGCCTTGGGTCCTCCTCAGATAAATTGGATCCCAGGGCGGCGAAACACATCTTTGTTGGCCACTCCCGCACCCAGAAGGGCTATGTTTGTTACTCACCCACTACCTGCAAGGTCACCGTTTCTGCTGACGTTACATTCAGGGAAGACGAACCGTTCTTTCCTGCTCTGTCCCCATCTGCACTACCACCAACTCCTCTTCCGCCGCCCTTACCCCGTCCCGTTCTTCCCGCTACTCCACCACCACCACCACTCTCCCCTCCTCCCGCTACTTCTACCACCAAACCTCTCGTTATCCGTGTCTACACTCGTCGCCCTCCCAGCTTCGTTGCCCCTCTGCCGCCGACCTCTGCCATGGACAATTCGCGTCCCTCTGATCAGGTAACGCCCTCCACTGCCCATCCTCTGGAAGCCTACGTCTCTCTTCATCGGCTTTCTCCACCTCTGCACACCTTTGCTACTTCTCTCTCTTCGATTTCTGTTCCCAACTCTGTGCAGGAGGCGCTTCAACATTCTGGCTGGCGGGCAGCCATGGAAGAGGAGATGTCTGCTCTATGGGCTAACCAGACATGGACTGTTGTCCCCCTCCCTCCGGGTTAGAAACCGGTGGGGTGCAAGTGAGTCTTTGTCATCAAACATGCTGCTGATGGGACGATAGACCGTCTGAAGGCTCGCCTTATCGCTCGCGGCTTCACCCAGCAACAGGGGCTCGACTATGAGGAAACCTTTTCTCCGGTCGCCAAGCTCAATACCGTTCGGGTCCTCCTCTCTGTCGCTGTTCATCGCCAGTGGCCTCTCTTTCAGCTTGATATCAAGAATGCTTTCTTAAATGGGGATCTCCAGGAGACGGTCTACATGCAACAACCGCCCGGGTTTGAGACCACGGGGGAGTCTCAGGTTTGCCGCCTTCTTAAGGCTCTGTATGGTCTCAAACAATCTCCACGGGCCTGGTTTGAGAAATTCAGTAAGGTCCTTCGAGATGGCGGCTTTACTCGAAGCTCGGCTGACTTCTCGCTGTTCACTCGTCACCGACCATCAGGGACGGTCCTTCTGTTAGTCTATGTTGACGACATAATCATCACAGGAGATGACTCACAAAGGATACATGCCCTCAAAGTTCATCTGAACTCGGTCTTTCAGACAAAGGACCTGGGAAATCTGCGATACTTTCTGGGTCTTGAGGTTGCCAGGCGACCAGACGGCCTTATTCTATCTCAACGAAAGTACTGTATTGATCTTCTTCATGATGCTAGTCTCTTAGGGTGTAAGCCATGTGATACCCCCATGGATGTAAACCACAAGCTATGTGCTCAGGCTTCTGACTCGGATCTTATTCGCCAGAATCCTGAATATTATCGACGACTTGTTGGAAAGTTGATCTATCTTACTGTTACCAGACCAGATATTTCCTTTGCTGTTGGTCTTGTCAGTCGCTACATGCACTCTCCTCGCAAGTCTCATCTTCTGGCGGTTGAACGCATTCTGAGGTACTTAAAAACAGCCCCGGGTCAAGGACTTGTGTACCAGACTTCCTCGTCTGCTCCTACCTTAGTGGCATACTCTGATGCGGACTATGCGGGCTCTCTTGATGACCGACGGTCTACTAGTGGTTTCTGCACATACTTTGGAGGACATTTGGTTACATGGAGAAGCAAGAAACAAGCGGTCATTGCTCGCTCATCGGCTGAGGCAGAATACCGCGCAATGACATCTGTTGTATCCGAACTAACATGGCTTGAAAGTCTTCTCACTGATCTGGGTGTGAAATTACCTTCTCCTGCTCTCCTTCTTTGTGATAGCCAAGCGGCTATACATATCGCCAAGAACCCAGTCTTCCACGAAAGAACGAAGCACATTGAAGTCGATTACCACTTCGTTCGAGAGAAAGTTCAAATGAAGAAGCTCGATTTAAAGCATGTTTCAGGGACGGAACAAGTTGCGGATGTCCTCACAAAGGCTCTTCCCAAAGCATCCTTCTATCAATGCTTGTCCAAGCTTGGTGCATACGATTTGTACGCTCCAGCTTGCGGGGGAGTGTTAGAATAACCCTTGTATTGGGCCCATGTTTTGGCCCATTTATGCTTCTTCTCCTTTAGTCCCACATCTTGTATAAGATTTGTTTTCTCTCTCTCTCCTATATATTTGTATTCTCTCATTGTATTTACATACTCAATCAATATACATAAGTTTTGGGCTCTTTCTACAATAACATATAATCTTCACAATCTATTTTTACTATATATCTTCACTACATATAAGAGAAGTTATATGTCAACATTTGTCTTGATTTTAGGCCGAATTCATTCTTGTGAGCGAAGTGAAAAATAATTTTTTTTCTTTGGCCTCTCGTCACAGAGGCTGCTCTCATGCCTCAGTGTGATAGTACATTTATCATTTATTATCCGTGTAATTTTGTTTGTCTCAGTGTAATTTTAAGATGGTGTTTTAATTTGAAAGAAATAATTTTTATTTAAAGAAATAATTTTTAATGTAAGAAATAATTTTTATTATTAAAAAACTAAATTTTATTATATTAGCCTATGCCGGTCCCAAGCTCGGATGAAAAATGGTGTGAGGGTTGTGTTAGGTAGACGGTCAGTGTAAAATTTAGTCACCATATAAATATGGATCATTTGAGAAATTGTACAAAATCTAGGTTATTCCCCTCAGAAATTGGTCGCATGGTCCGAATGCGGCGTCTTGGCAAGGACCGCTGCATCTCCAGGACTTAGGTGTAGTGTTAAATATGCGAAAGTTCTCGTCGTATAGTCCAAATGCGGCGTCCTTACAAGGACCGCTGCACCTACAAGAGGACTTGAGTGTAGTGTTAAATAGTAAAAAATCCTTACATATTAGACGTTTTCGGGAAGTATGTCGTAGGAAATGGGACCGACTTAAGTTTGAAAGTTGGAATATAGGTACGCTAACGAGAAAAACGATGAAAGTAGTGGATACATGATTATGAGAAGGATAAATATATTATGCCCGTAAAAGACTAGATGAGTGAGTGAAAAAACTAATTTTTTAGATAATCCATGTTTTAAGTTATGGTACAAAAAAATAAAAACAAAACAACCAGTGAAGTAAGTATTATTGTAGATGCTACTTTGAGTGATGAAGTTGTTGAGATAAGTAGAAAAAATGATAGAATCTTAGTTCTTTAATTAGTTATAGAAAAAGAAATTATTAATGTGATGAGTACTTACGCGCCACAGGTAAGATTAAGTGAAGCTATTAAAGTGAAATTTTGGGAAAACTTGGATGATTTAGTAAGGGAAGTCCTACAAAGAGAGAAGATTTTCATAGGAGTAAACATAAATGGACATATAAAGAAGAACAATATAGATTATATAACCGTTAATGAAGGATTCATATATGGAGAAAGAAATGAAGAAGAACAAACCATTTTAGATTTTGCCATATCAAATGAGCTAATTGTGACAAATTTGCTTTTTATAAATAGGGAAGAATATTGAATTACGTTTAAAAGGGACCAAATAAATCACAAATTGATTATTTTATGGCTCACAAAATTGATAAAATGATTTGTAAGGATTGTAAAGTCATAACAGGAGAAAATTTGACAACACAACATAAGTTAGTGGATTTAGACGTGCAAATTAAATGTAATAAATTTAAAACAAGAACAAAAATATTGCCAAAAATCTAGTGATGGAACTTGAAGTTGGAAAAATAGATTGTTTTAAAGACAGCAATTATGGAACAACTAGTTGATGACCTCTATGTTGATCCTAATGTCTTATGAGAAGTTATGTTTTTCATATTTAAGAATAAGTGAAAAAAACGTACTTGAAGTATCAAAAGGTCGTGCACCCCCAAATAAAGAATTTTGGTGGTGGAAAGAGGAAGTGTAAGACAAAGAGAGGGCAAAACGGACCAGTTATAAATTACTTTACGCTTATAGGAATGATGAAAACTTATTCAGGTATAAAGTCGACAAAAAAAAGCTAATCATTCAGTTAGTAAAACAAGAAGCCAAGTTTATGAAGAATTTTATGAGCGACTAGATACTAAAGATGTAGAGCGTGACATGTATAAATTGCTTGAGCTAGAGAAAAGAAGACAAGAGATTTAAGACAAGTAAAATGCATAAAGGATGAAACAAATAAAATTTTGACCGATGATGTATTAAATAGCGATGAAAAAGATAGTTTTATCAACTATATAATGAAACAAAAGACAGAGAATTGAACTTGGAAGAGTTAAATAATCGGAGGAATATAAAAACATAATGTTTTATCGTAAAATTCAAGTATCAGAGGTAAATGATGCTCTAAAAAAGATGAAAAATGAAAAAGCGGCTGAGCCAGACAATGTACCCTTCGATGTATGAAAATGTATAGATAATGAAGTAATTTTGTGGCTTACATATTTTTTAATAACATACTGAAGTCAAAAAGTATGCTAAACCAATGTAGAGAAAATATCTTGGTACTTTTGTATAAAAAAAAGAAGATATATAAAATTGTGTTAATTACAAATGAATTAAATTGATGAGTCATATTATGAAACTATGAGAACGAGTAATAGAAAGAAAAGTAAGACGATAGACTAACATCTCAAAAAATCAATTTGGATTCATGTCAGGGTGGTCGACTATGGAAGCTATACATCTCTTGAGAAGACTCATTGACAACAACCGAAAAAGAAAACAAGATTTGCACTTGCTGTTTATCGACCTTGAGAAAGCTTATGATAGAGTTCCAAGAGAGATCATATAGGGAGTCTTCAAAAAGAAAGTTGTAAATGTATCATACATTGACATAATCAAAGATATGTATACAAATTTAGTGACAAGGGTGAGGACATCTGGAAGATTAACACAGGAATTCCCTATCAATGTTGGCTTACATCAAGGTTCAACTTTAAACCCTTATCTTAGATGAGCTCACCAGACATATCCAACAAGCGATACCTTGGTGTTTATTGTTTGCGGATGATATCGTTTTGGTCAATGAGACGCGCGTGGGTGTAAATGCAAAATTTGAATTTTGGCGAGACACTTTAGAAAAGAAGGGTTTTATGTTGAACAGGGCAATGACGATGTATATGAAGTTTAAATTTAGCAGTGCATGGACAAATGACTTCGTTTTTAGTTGGGTGATCCGGATATTTTTCGTAGCTAGTATTTTAAATATCTTGGATCGATAGTTCATAAAGACTGAGGTATTGATAAAGATATGACACAGAATCCAAGCGGGTTGGTTGAGGTGGAGAGGCGTGTCAGGGATCTTATGTGATCGTAAAGTACCATTAAAACTTAAGGGTAAATTTTACCGTACTGCCATTAGACAGGCGAGTCTTTATGGTTCTGAGTGTTGGACAATGAATTGTGTACATGATCAAAAAATGAGAGTTGCGGAGATGAGAATGCTTAGGTGGATGTGTGGACACACAAGACTATATAAAATTCGGAATGAATGTATTAGGGATAAGACATGAGTAGCACCAATTGCAGAGAAGATGCAAGAAGTTCGACTAAGATGATTTGGACACGTACAAAGGAGACCATTAGAGGCGCCTGTTAGGCGTTGTGAGAGTGTAGTCACTGGGCATGTTAATCGAGGGAGGGATAGACCAATAAAGATTTGGAATGAAACTATAAGGAAATACATGATGTACTTTGGCATTAGTGAGATTATGACAAAAGATAGGACACAATAACGACAAAGGATCCATATAGCCGACCCCACTATAGTGGGATAAACACTTGAGTGTTGTTGTATTCTGATATGAACGTGCAAGAAAGAGAGAGAGAGTGAGAGACTAGAGAGGAAGGAGAGACTAGGGTTAGGGTTGAGGAAAGGGAGGAAAGAAACCTGATATGTCTTCAATGAATCCTTCCCAAAGCAGCCCCGGGCTATAAATACCCGGGGAAAGGAGGGGGCCGGCCGGCCCCCCCCAAGTGGGGCTGAACCGGAGTGGTTCAGCCCCCCCTTCTGGCTGATTTAATGAGTGGGGGCTGAACCGGATGGTTCAGCCCCGTTGTCTTGCGCGCGCTCCTTGGTCCGCCGCGAGTATTTATGTCCCGAGAACCCAAGCGGGTGTGGGGGCATAACATTCCCTTCTCCATCAAGCACCAGCTTGTCCTCAAGGTGGAAGTCCGGGAACCGCTCGCGGAACTCCAACAAGTCGACCCATGAGTTGTGCCCAGCGTCCAACTGCCGCCATTTGACGAGTACCGCGGGTCGATATTCCGTGCCCGACTTCTTCCATTTGGTAAGCAAAATGGCCTCTGGTGACGGCCGTAACTCACCCGTGCTGGCCGCCTCGGGGAGGAAAGGGCTGGCCCGAACGGAAGCCCCGAGCTTCTTCTTCAAAATAGAGACATGGAATGTCGGGTGGATGCGGGACCCCGCTGGAAGATCTAAGGTGTAGGCCACTGGGCCCACCCGACGTAGAATGCGGAATGGCCCGTAGTAACGTGGGGCGAGTTTCTGATTCATCCTCCGAGAAACTGACAGCTGGCGGTAAGGTTGGAGCTTGAGGAAAACCTCATCACCCACTGCGAACTCCCGCTCGGTACGGTGCTTGTCTGCCTGTGCCTTCATGCGGTCCTGAGCGACCCGCAGATTGTCCCGAAGTAAGGCTAAAGTACGATACCGATCCTGAAGTGTCCGCTCCACGGCTGGGAGAGCGGCGCTGGAGGGCTCATAAGAACTCAAGGTAGGGGGAGGGCGGCCGTATACCACCTCGAAGGGGGTGACCTTGCTGGCTGTGTGGAAGGACATGTTGTAACAGTACTCTGCCCAATGCAACCAACGGGTCCACGTGCGTGGCTCGTCCATCACAAAACACCGTAAGTAGGTCTCCACTCCCCTGTTGAGGACCTCTGTCTGTCCGTCCGTCTGGGGATGGTGGGCTGTGCTCATACGTAGCGTAGTGCCCTGGAGCCGAAAGAGCTCCCTCCAGAAACTGCTGATAAAGACCGGATCCCTGTCGGAAATGATGGAACGTGGAAGGCCATGGAGGCGCACAATCTCCCGCGCAAATAACTCTGCAACTGTCTCCCCCGTGTATGTATGACTCAATGGTAGGAAATGACCATACTTGGAAAGTTTGTCTACCACCACCAGGATGACGGACTTGCCTTGGGACTTGGGCAACCCGTCAATGAAATCCATGGAAATGGTGTTCCACACATGGTGCGGGATCTCGAGCGGTGTAAGAAGCCCAGCCGGTGATGTGGTCTCGTACTTCTGCCTCTGGCAAATCTCACACTCCCGTACAAATTGCTGGACATCGCGACGCATCCCCTTCCAGAAGACATTTGCTCGGAGCTGCTGAAGTGTCCGGAGAATCCCTGCGTGACCGCCTGTGGGTGAAGCGTGAAACTCCTGCATCATCGCCGTCCGCCATGGCGACGCGGAGGGAATGACTACTCTGCCCTGGAAGTACAGCCGCTGGCCCTGAAGATGGTAGCCCGGCTCCGTAGCTTGACCCTGCTGTAGTGCCTCTACAATGGTGCGTAGCTCGGGGTCCTGGAGTACCGCTGCCTGTATCTCGTCCAAGGTGGTGATCACTGGCCCCGACACATGAGAGAGGGAGCTCTCAGGTAGGCGGGAGAGTGCGTCGGCGACCACATTCTCTCTGCCCTGCTTGTACACAATCTCGTAATCATACCCCATCAACTTGGTCAACCACTTCTGCTGCAGTGGAGACGCCAAACGCTGCTCCAGGAAGTGCTTCAAGCTTTGGTGATCCGTACGGACCTGGAAGTGCTGTCCCAGAAGATAAGGTCGCCACATCTCGACCGCATGTATAATTGCCAACATCTCCTTCTCGTACGTTGAAATCCCCAGCGTCCGTGGGGCCAAGGCCTTGCTGAAGTAAGCGAGCGGGCGGCCCTCCTGCATCAGGACTGCCCCGAGGCCGACGCCCGAAGCATCAGTCTCCACCACAAATCCCTTGGTAAAATCCGGCAGCGCCAACACCGGTGTGGTGGTCATGGCCTGCTTTAAAGCCCGGAAGGCCTCGTCCGCCTCGAGGCTCCACTAGAACGCATCCTTATGCAACAGCTGTGTCAGAGGTCGAGCAATCTTGCCGTAGTCCTTCACAAAACGGCGGTAATACCCCGTCAGCCCGAGGAAGCCACGCAAGGCTCGCACCGTCGTGGGCTGGGGCCAGGACACCATACTCGCAATCTTCTGTGGGTCTGCCTGGACCCCCCGGGCGGACACAAGGTGCCCCAGATACTCGACCTGACTCTGCCCGAAAGAACACTTGGACTTTTTGGCGAATAGCTGGTGCTCCCGCAGTACGTTGAGGACATGTCGCACGTGCTCCAAATGGTTGTCCCAAGCCCTGCTATAGATTAGTATATCATCAAAAAAATACCAGGACATACCGGTGAAGTAGTGGTCGAAAGATCTCGTTCATCACAGCCTGAAAGGTGGAGGGAGCGTTGGCCAACCCGAACGGCATCACCAAGAACTCGTAGTGACCGTCGTGGGTGCGGAACGCTGTTTTGTGGACATCCTCTTCCTTCATCTGAATTTGATGATAACCGGACCGGAGGTCCAGTTTGGTGAACAGACTCGCTCCATGCAGCTCATCCAGCAACTACTCAATCATAGGAATGAGAAACTTGTCCTTGATGGTGGAGCTATTCAGCCCCCTGTAATCGACGCAGAATCGCCAGGAGCCATCCTTCTTCTTGACCAAGATGATCGGAGAAGAGAACGCGCTGGTGCTGGGCCGAATAATGCCTGTCGCTAGCATCTCCCGTACGCTGCGCTCGATCTACGCCTTTTGAACATACGGGTAGCGGTAAGGACGGATATTGGTAGGGTCCGTCCCTGTCTTCAGCTGTATCTGGTGATCCCGGAAACGCGAGGGAGGCAGAGTGTGCGGCTCCTGAAAGACGTCCTCGAACTGAGCTAAAAGCAGCTGTATCGGGTCCGACGCTACCTGCGTGTCGGCCCCTCCTGCCGCCACCCCGAGTATCATGGCCATCATACTACCCTGCTCCTCCAGTCGCTGCAGGCTTCGTAGGGAGATCTCCTTGAGAGGGGCGGATCGGATACCGTGCAAACAGTAATCCGTCCCCTGCTGCGTGAACTCCAGTGTCATGCGGTCCCAGTCCGTGGTCACCCGCCTCAGTTGGCGGAGCCACTGTACCCCAAGTACCATATCAGACCCTTTAATCGGAAGGAGGTAGACGTCGGTGCGGCACACATATCCTGTAAGATGTATCTCCACGCCCTTCAGTGCCCCTTCGCACCGCAGTTTGCTGCCATCCGCGACCATCACCTGGAACGCCGCGTTCCTGTCAACGGGGTGTCCTGTCTTCAGCGCCACCTCAGGGTTGATGAAATTGTGGGTGCTCCCACTATCAATGAGAATGGTGACCCTTTCCTTGCCAATCCTTCCCTTGATCCGCATAGTGGTGGGTGCCACACATCCCTCCATGGCCTGAATCGAAACGCCAAACTCAGCTAGATCCAACTCCTCCTCGGCTTCGAGGCTCGGGTAGTCCTCCTCCTCGTCCTCCTCCCGCAGCATGAAGACCTGCACCTTCTGGCATCGATGCCCCGGTGCGTATTTCTCGTCGCAGTTAAAACATAATCCTTTCTCCTTCCTGGCTTGCAGTTCAGGCCAAGTAAGCCGCGTCACTGTCGGTCGGGCTGCCGGCGCCTGCTCCCTTCTGCCTGTTGCTGGGGCGGGCGGGACCCTTGGTGGGGCCCGACTTCTCTGACGGCTGAAGCGCTCCTCCTGTATGCGGGCCAGACTGATGGCATGGCTTAGACTGCGCGGCATATACGCGTGGACCTCATCCCTCAAATGGTCCCGCAGGCCGGATATGAAACAACTGAGGAGCGTCTTCTCTTCCCAATTAACCCGATTTGCTAGCTTCTCGAAGTCCGCTCGATATTCCATCACTGTGCCCTTCTGACGGAGTTTCTGTAGCGTGACCTCCACATCCTCGTACTCCAACGGCCCGAAACGTGCCACGAACCCTTCCACAAAATTCGCCCATGTTGCGTATCCGTAGGCCCGTATGAACCACTGATCCCACTGATATGCGTCCTCTTTCAGATGGAAAGAAGCCAACTGCACCCACTGATCATTCGGTATCTCTTGATAAGTGAAAAATAACTCCGCCTTTTGCACCCATTCCAAGGCATCCCCGCCGCGGAACTTAGGGAAATTCATGCGAGTTCGTTTCGGGGGCATGTAGGGCCGTTGATGCATATCCCCATGTCTCCCGTTGAACTCCGGTCTGTGCTGTGGTCGGCCGAAAGGGTCATGGAAATTCGCTCCCCCTTGGCCGCCGCCCCATTGCTGTCCCCCGCCTTGAAATCCCTGTCGGCGTAGCTGCTCGGGCCATGTCTCGCCGTTCCCAAACCTCATCGGCCCCCCACGTGCTGCGGCGTCGGTAGAAGGCCCGTTCTTCCTCCGAAATGGGCGTCAACAGCCCCCGGTGGTCTCAAGGGAGCTACTGTGGCCTCCCGGGTCCTCCATGGGTCCGCTGCGGTCCCCTCCTGGGCGGCGGAAGGTCCGCCTGCCCCGCTCCCGGCCTGCACGCACGGATGCGGCAGTTGCGGGCCGGTCCAGGGCGCTGGCTGGCGGAGGGAGTAGGCGCCCCCTGGGCGGCCACCGCCGGCCCCGTCGGGTGCTGTCGACCAGCCAGGGTGGCTGTGCGACGCCCCGATCCACGCGGGGGCCGATCTGGCGCCCGCTGGCTCCGTGCGGACCGGATCGGTCCCGATTCCGCCGGGACCGAAGTGTCCAGACCCCGCCGATCCTCCGTTGACATTTGGTGGCGCCTCGGTTTCAGAATCGCTGCCTTGAACCGCCTTGCCCTTCAACGATTGCATCAACAACGCCTTGATCTCCTCCATACGTCCATCCATGCGTTCGTCCATGTTTTTTGTGGACGTGTTCAAGCGGCCTTCCATGGCCGCCACCGAATCCGCCAACCCTACGTAGTTCTCCTCTAGGGTAGCCAATCGTGCGGTCTCCGCCTCCGAGCGTGTCACCATGGTCGCAGGAAGGAGCCTCTGATACCAAATGATATGAACGTGCAAGAAAGAGAGAGAGAGAGAGTGAGAGACTAGAGAGGAAGGAGAGACTAGGGTTAGGGTTGAGGAAAGGGAGGAAAGAAACCTGATATGTATTCAATGAATCCTTCCCAAAGCAGCCCCGAGCTATAAATACCCGGGGAAAGGAGGGGGCCGGCCGGCCCCCCCAAGTGGGGCTGAATCGGAGTGGTTCAGCCCCCCCCCCTTCTGGCTGATTTAATGAGTGGGGGCTGAACCGGATGGTTCAGCCCCGTTGTCTTGCGCGCGCTCCTTGGTCCGCCGCGAGTATTTATGTCCCGAGAACCCAAGCGGGTGTGGGGGCATAACATATTCTTAATTATACTTGATACTAATATAAAAAAAAAAAATCAAGTATTTTAATTAGAAATTTTATTATACCTCTTAATTAACTTAAAACTTGGTTTTTTTGATGATTTAGAATAATTATGGTGAAAAAGTAAAGTTAAGGGGGGTTATCCACCTATTTCTAAAGTCTAGGGGGTTATTGACATGCGTGTAAAATTTAAGGGGGGGGGGGGTTATAAACAATTTAGTCTATATAGTGCGACTTTAGCTGAGATAAGGCTCCTCAAAACTACTAAAAAATATAAAGCTAAAGAAGAAGTGGTGTATAACGACAGAAGAAACCCCACACATGCTCAGTTCTTTTGCTTCTTAAGTTTGTGCCATATTGGTAAGCTTCAACTTAGCTTTAGTTTCTTCTGCTTCTTGTTAGAGCTGCTTGCATTTTGTGGTGAAGAGCTTCCATTAGCTTCTCAATTTCTAAATTTTTGGGGTTTCATGGAGATTTCTACGTCTATCTCTTCCTATAAATGTTTTCTTTTGTGATCTTCATCTGTGTTATTACCTTTGTTGGAAAAGCCCACTTAACATTAGGCCCATTTGTATAGCATTTATTGCTTTTTCTCTCCTCTCTTTAGTCCCACATTGTGTATAAGACTTTTCTCTCCCTTTCTCTCATCTATATATATGTACTCATTCTTTGTATTTGTATCAAGTGGACATATATACAAGGTTGACTTTCTCCATTTCTACATGGTATCAGAGCCAGGTTCGAATCTCCTGCGGACTCCCTCTTCTGTCCGCCCTGCAGCCTGCGGTCTCTGCGGCCTCCCTTGTCCAGTCCGCACCCTCTAGTCGCATCTCTCTTGCGGCCTCACTTATCCTGTCCGCTTCCTCTCCCGTGGATCCACTTCTTCCCCCCAATCTCCCTTCCTCCTCTGGCCCCCCCTCCTTTTATAACCATCCTGTGGGGTCCACTGCTTCCCCTTGTCCGCTGCGGCCTCTTCCTGTCCGGCGCGACCTCGGCGACCTCTCTCCTTGATCTCCTTCATCCGCCGTTCGCGCAGCGTCCGCCAGCTCGCCAGTTCGCCAGCTCGCCAGCTCGCCAGCTCGCCAGCTCGCCAGCTCGCCAGCCCGCCAGCCCGCCAGCTCGCAAGTCAGCCCCGGCTTGTCTTCTCTTCTCAGTTCACTCCTGTCCGCCGCGGTCTGACCCAGACCGCCGCGACCTGACCCAGCCCGCAACATCCTCCAGCTCGCCGCGACCTCATCCAGGTCGCCGCGTCCTCACCCAGTCCGCTGTCTGTTTGCTTCCTCTAGCTGCTGCCTCCAGCTCGCTGCGGCCTCCTCCCACTCGCTGCGGCCTCCTTCAGCTCGCTGCGGCCTCCAGCCCGCTGCGGTCTCCTCCAGCTCGCTGCGGCCTCCAGCCCGCTGCGGTCTCATCCAGCTCGCTGCGGCCTCCTTCAAGCTCGCTGCGGCCTCCTTCCAGCTCGCTGCGGCCTCCATGTCTACATCTGCAGACTCCGTCGGTACGGCAGTTCCTCCTGAACGCCCGGCCTCTCTACCGGAAGTCCGCGACGAGCTCCGGATCACTACAATTTCGCTCACTGGCAAGAAGAACTTTGTGGAATGGGCACACTCAGTTCGCCGTGTCCTTCAGTCCAAGGGATTCCTTCATCATCTGACCCAGACCGTTATTGGTGTCCCTACTGAGGAGTGGTTACGCAATGATGGGCGTGTGCAGACTTGGCTCCTCAACTCTCTTGATGGAGAATCTTATCGTCTGGCCATGTATCATGAGACGGCCAAAGGCATGTGGGACGAGCTACACACCCTCTACTCCGGCAAAGATAGTCTCCACCATCTCTATGATATCATCACCGCTCTCCAGGCCCTTGACAGCAGTGACGCAACCGACTTGACGTCCTTTGTTGCTCAAGCCCGGTCTCTGGTTGAGGCTTGGATCCACCATCAGCCTCCCACTCTAGATCTCGCTGCTCAACGTACCCAGAAGGAAGCTGTGGGTATCGCCATGATGATGGCCCGGGTGCCCCCTCATCTTCACAGTGTCCGGGCTCACATCCTCTCCTCTACTGTTACACCGTCCTTTTCCGACGTGTGCTCAATGCTTCTCAAAGTCTCCCCGCCTCCGGATGTTCCCGGACTTCCTTCTCCGGCCCTTGTTCAACAGGCACCTGCTCCCTTATTACCTCTTCCCCCCTCTGCCCGTGGTGGCCGCTCTGACTCTCGCGGCCGGGGACGCGGTGGCCGGTCTAGGCCTCAATGCTCGTTCTGTGGTAAAGTTGGTCATCTTGAGGCCACTTGCTTTCGCAAACATGGCCGACCTCCTCGTCCACATGCCTCTGCTGCTACTACCGACTCTGCCTCCTCTCGTACTGAGCTCGACGAGGTTCGTCTTCAGCTCCAGCATCTTCATGGCTTGCTCAGCCGTCCGCCTGCCTCGATTGCCTCTGCTGCCTCTCTCTCCAATGAAGGTATCGCCTGCCTATCCTCTGGCACGCGCTGGATCCTTGATTCTGGTGCCACTCATCATATCACCTCTGTTAAGCCACCACAGTACTTGTCTTCACCTCACCCGAAGTACATTACTGTTGCTAATGGGGCGTCGGTTCCCGTCTCTGGATGTGCTGATATTTCTCTCACCTCTTCTCTCCTCCTACGCTCGGCTCTACATGTTCCGGGCTCTCCTTTCAATTTACTCTCTGTCGGTCGCCTTACTACTGATTCTAATTACTCAGTGACATTTACTTCTTCTTTTCTCATACAGGATCAACAGACGCAGACTATCATTGGTAGAGGACGGCTGCAGAATGGGCTCTATCTTCTTGACGACTCTCCTACTGTCCTCGCATCTACCTCATCTTCGGATTGGCATCGCCGTCTGGGACATGCTCCTCTTCCAGTCCTCCGGAAGGCTCTTCCTGATGTCACTCTCCCCGCTTTTCGTTGCGACACATGTATTTTGGGCAAACAGCCCCGTTCTTCTTTCCCCCCTCATTGTACTCGGAGCTCCGCTCCTTTTATTTTAGTACACTCCGATATATGGGGTCCGTACAAAGTTACTAGTATTTCTGGCTATCGCTATTTTCTTACTTTTATTGATGATTACTCTCGCATGACATGGTTATATCTCCTTCGGGATCGCTCTGAACTTCCCCGCGTATTCCGGGCTTTCATCCTCGAGACTCGCACTCAGTTCTCTGCGCCTATTCGCACTATTCGTACTGACAATGCGCGGGAGTATACCAGCCATACGTTTGCCACTCTCTGCTCTGAATTCGGCATTCTTCACCAAACCTCATGTCCGTACACTCCGCAACAGAATGGTGTCGCCGAGCGCAAGAATCGTCACCTTCTTGATGTCGCTCGCTCGCTTATGCTTCAAATGCAGGTCCCCAAACCGTACTGGAACTACGCTCTCTCCACGGCTTGCTTCCTCATCAACCGCCTCCCGTCTTCCGTCCTCCAGTATGCTACTCCCTTCAGCCTCCTCTTTCCCACAACTTCGCCTTTTCCTCTTCCGCCACGGGTGTTTGGGTGTACCTGCTACGTTCACCACCTCGGTCCCTCCACGGACAAGTTGGACCCTCGTGCCACCAAGCAGATCTTTGTTGGGTACTCGCGCACTCAGAAGGGTTATGTATGTTATTCGCCTACTACCCGCAAGGTTACTGTCTCGCCTGACGTAACTTTCCGTGAAGATCTTCCTTTCTTCCCTGCTCCGGATATCGCTCTGCCTCCCGCTCCCGTCGTTCGTCCTGTCATTCCTGCTCCTCACTCCTCAGCCTCTCTCCCTTCCCCGCCTTCGGTCCGTCCACCATCTCCGGTTATCCGGGTCTATTCTCGTCGCTCTCCTCATTCTGTGGCTCCTCTGCAGTCGGCTTCGCCCTCTGGTGCTCTGCTCCCTGCTGCTCCGGCTCCCGTCTCCACCGCTCATCCGATGACGAACTACGTCTCGCTCCATCGCCTCTCCCCCTCTCTTCTTCACTTTGCCACCTCCTTATCTTCTGTTTCAGTCCCTAACTCTTTGCAGGAGGCGCTTCACCATCCTGGCTGGCGGGCTGCCATGGACGAAGAAATGACGGCCCTTTGGGCCAACCAGGCCTGGGTCTTGGTTCCCTTACCTCCCGGTCAGCACCCTGTTGGATGCAAATGAGTCTTCGTCATCAAGCATGCTCCGGATGGCACTATTGCCCGACTGAAGGCCCGTCTTGTGGCCCGTGGCTTCACACAACAGGAGGGCCTCGACTATGAGGAAACATTCTCTCCGGTGGCCAAGCTTAACACTGTCCGCGTTCTTCTCTCCGTCGCGGTACACCGCCGCTGGCCTCTTCATCAACTTGATATCAAGAACGCCTTTTTGAATGACGACCTTCAGGAAACTGTCTACATGCGCCAACCGCCCGGGTTTGAGACCACGGGGGAGTCTCGGGTCTGTCTTCTCAAAAAGTCAATTTATGGTCTCAAACAGTCCCCACGGGCGTGGTTTGACAAGTTTAGCAAGGTAGTTCGGGACATGGGGTTCACTCGGAGCTCTGCAGATTTCTCCCTCTTTACCCGACACCGGGCCACTGGCACCATTCTTCTGTTGGTTTATGTTGACGACATCCTTCTCACTGGGGATGACTCAAAGGGGATTCAAGACGTCAAACAACACCTGAGCACTGTTTTTTAGACTAAAGATCTGGGGAAACTTCGCTACTTCCTTGGTCTCGAGATCGCCCGGCGGCCGGACGGGTTGGTACTCTCCCAACGAAAGTACTGTCTCGATCTTCTCAAAGATGCTGGTCAGTCTGGTTGCAAGCCAGCATGTACCCCGATGGAGGCAAATCACAAATTATGCGCTCATGCTTCGGATGACGATTTGCTACTTCCGAACCCGGAATACTATCGACGCCTTGTGGGCAAGTTGATCTATCTAACAGTCACAAGGCCAGATATATCATTTGCAGTTGGGGTTGTCAGTAGGTTCATGCATGCCCCCCGGGCTTCTCATCTCCAAGCGGTTGAACGGATTCTCCGATACCTTAAGGGAGCTCCAGGCCAAGGGCTGGTTTACAAAACCTCCGACTCTGCTCCCGCATTGGTTGCCTATTCTGATGCCGACTATGCGGGTTCCCTGGACGATCGAAGGTCAACTAGTGGGTTCTGTACGTATTTTGGTGGGCATCTTATTACTTGGAAGAGTAAGAAACAAGCTGTGGTGGCTCGTTCCTCTGCAGAGGCTGAATACAGATCGATGACCTCAGTTGTTTCAGAACTCACATGGCTTGAAAGTCTTCTTACTGACCTGGGAGTAAAACTCCCCTCCTCTGCTGTTCTATTTTGTGATAGTCAAGCCGCCATACACATCGCAAAGAATCCGGTCTTTCATGAGCGCACAAAACATATCGAGGTTGACTGTCACTTTGTTCGTGAAAAGGTTCAATTGAAGAAACTTGAATTAAAGCATGTTCCAGGAACTGATCAAGTTGCCGACATCCTCACAAAGGCCTTATCAAGCACTCTGTTCTACCAATGTTTGTCCAAGCTGGGTGCATATGACCTATACGCTCCAGCTTGCGGGGGAGTGTTGGAAAAGCCCACTTAACATTAGGCCCATTTGTATAGCATTTATTGCTTTTTCTCTCCTCTCTTTAGTCCCACATTGTGTATAGGACTTTTCTCTCTCTTTCTCTCATCTATATATATGTACTCATTCTTTGTATTTGTATCAAGTGGACATATATACAAGGTTGGCTTTCTCCATTTCTACAACCTTGGATGCTATCTTTCGACTGTTCAGATCTAACTACCAATTTCTTTTGTAACATTAATATTGAGATTAAGTTGCACTTAAAATTATTATTTGCTTATAAATGTGCGGAAGCTCGGCCGTTCCCCGTAAGAAACATGTCGTGTGATCCGAATACGATGTCTTAATAGGGGCCGCTACATCTCCAGGACTTGAGAGTATAGTGTTAAATATGCAAGAGTTCTTGTTGTATAGTCTGAATGCGGCGACTTGGCAAGGACTGCTACACTCCAAGAGGATTTGGGTGTAGTGTTAAGTATGCAAGTGCCACCACATATTAGGCGTCCTAGGAAAGTAGATTGTAAGATTTGTGATCGACTTATGTTTGAAAATTGTAATATAGGTACGCTAACGAGAAAAATGATGGAAGTAGTGCATACGATGATTAGGAGAATGATAAGTGTAAAGATGTTTTTGTATTCAGATGCCCAACGACCAATAACATACATATATATAGGACCACAACACGTGACATATCACGTGAATTACATAAGTGCGATGACGGAAAATAAACGTAAAAAAATAATGCGTATATTCAACACTCCCACTCAAGTTGGGAATATATATTGATCATTCCCAACTTGTCAGTGTTGTCCTTGAAGTTGTCACTGCAGAGTCACTTGATGAAAACATCGGCAAGCTGGTCAAATGAGTTCACAAATGGAGTGCAAATATTCCCCTTGTCGAGGTGATCTTTGATGAAATGTCTGTCAACTTTCACATGTTTGGTTCTATCATGTTGTACTGGATTGTGAGCAATATTGATGGCTGCCTTGTTGTCACAGTAGATAGTAACAGGTCTGTTCACCTGGAAACCAATATCTTGAAGATTAGTTTTCAACCACAATCCCTCACAAACTTCTTGCGCCATAGCCATATATTCTGCTTCAGCACTTGAGCGTGCTACACCATTCTGCTTCTTGCTATTCCAAGATACAAGGTTGCCTCCCACAAATGAACAATACCCAGTGGTAGATTTTCTGTCATCTTGACTACCAGCCCAATCAGCATCTGTAAACACTTCAACCTCCAAAGATTGATTAGCTTTGAACAGAATCCCACGCCCTGGTGTCTTCTTGAGGTATCACAACACCCTAAAGGCAGTTTGATGATGACATATAGAAGGAGAGTGCATAAATCTACTTAGGACGCCCACATTGTACGTAATATCAAGGCGAGTATGAGACAAATATATGAGCCTCCAAACCAATCGTTGGTATTTTGATGCATCCACTTTCTCCCCACTAGTATCCGCATCAATTTTATGATTAGCCTCAATTGGAGTGTCCACGGGGGCACACCCAAGCATCCCAGTCTTCTCCAGAAGGTCAAGTGTATACTTTCTCTGAGAGATGAAGATCCCCCGTCGAGACCTCACTACTTCAATTCCCAAGAAGTATTTCAGCTTTCCTAGATCTTTGACTTCAAATTTCTTGCCCAATTGTTTTTTCAGGTGACTAATCTCCTGCAAGTCATCTCCGGTAAGGATGATGTCATCCACGTACACAATAAGAATAGAAACCTGTGCACCTTTTCTCTTGATGAAGAGAGTGTGATCAGCTTGACCTTGGGCGTATCCTAGCTGAATCATGGTCTTGTTAAACCGTCCAAACCACGCTCTCGGAGACTGTTTCAGGCCATACAAAGATTTCTGTAGACGACAGACCTTCCCATTGGATCCTTCGGTAACAAACCCCTGGGGAATATTCATGTAGATCTCATCTTCCAGATCACCATGCAAGAACACATTTTTGACATCGAGCTGCTGTAGCTCCCATCCACAACTCGCAGCACAAGAGAGAAGCACTCGAATTGAGTTCGTCTTAGCAACAAGAGCAAAAGTCTCTTGGTAGTCAATGCCTTGAGCCTGGGTATACCCCTGAGCCGCTAAGCGAGCTTTGTACCGCTCCACCACCCCATTTTGATTCTGTTTCACTGTGAAGACCCATCGGGACCCGACCGTTCGCTTCCCAGGAGGAAGGCTAGTAAGCCGCCATGTTTCATTTTGTTTCAAGACACACAATTCCTCCTCCATTGTCTGTTTCCACACAGGTATCTGAAAGAGATGAGATAAATGCTTTGTGAGTCTGAGAGAGGTGAGTATAGCAAATGTAGTTGCCAATGGGGTGTTTGGTGCCACCCCTTTTACCTATAAGACGAGCAAGAGGAACGTGAAGGTCATCATCAGAATTTGGAGCGAAGACAGTCACTGGCACTAGCGGAACATCAACAGTCTGCACTTGCTCAACAACCTTGGGATGACGGGAATATGTGTATATAGGTGGAGCGGAAGGGGAAGAAACAGGGGTAGTAGTCGGACCATTGGAAGGGGAAATATGAGGAGTGATAACAAGCAGAAGAGGAGAGTCGACAATCGGAAGAGGAGAGTCGATGGTCTCGTCACTGTTACTACTTGTCTCCTCCTGAGGAGGACCAAAGTACGACTCACCCTCACGGAATGTAACATCAACAGTGCATTATTAGCGACAAGTCAGATGATGATAATACTGATATCCTTTGGTGGTAGGAAGTACCCATCGAATGGAACGCGTATCCAGTTTATCACGGTGCGGGGTATGAACGTGGACAAAACAGACGGAATCAAAGATACAAGGAGCAATATGAGAGGTGTGGACGATGTGGTTCTTGGCGAGACGGGAGAGGGGCGTATCATAGGAGATGGAACGAGACAAAAACGGTTGATGAGATGCGCAGCTGTGGGAACTGCATCACCCCAGTAGGATTTGGGAAAGTGCATATCAAGAAGTAAACACCGAGCCACCTCCAACAAATGCCTATTCTTCCGTTCGGCGACCCCATTTTGAGTGGATGTGTGGACACATGTGGTTTGATGAATGATGCCATGATTGACAAGATAGGCTCCAAACGCCCCCGGTCATCATATTCCCCACCATTATCACTACGAAACACACGAATTGTGCCACCAAATTGTTGGGCCACCGTCTTATGAAAGGTCTGAAAACAAGAGAGCACGTCACTTTTCTTTTTAAGCAGATAAATCCACGTAGTGCGGGAGTGACAATCAATAAACGTAACAAAACATTTATAGCCAGATAAAGATAACACCGGGGATGGACCCCAAACATCAGAATGAATAACATCAAATGGACATAAACTAGGAGCATACAGATAACTAATACTTTGACGAACATGCTTAGATTGTTCACATGTGTCACAAGAAAACGACTGAATTATATGATGAAAAACAGGAAACAGTTTAGTAAGATATAAAGCAGAAGGGTGGCCAAGGCGCTGATGCCAGCGCCAAATGTCATGAAGAGTCGGAGATCTGGTGGATGAAAGGGCACTGGTAGAGGTCTGGTCCAACAAGTACAGTCCGCCAACGTTCTTACCATTGCCAAGTGTCCGCCTCGTATTTAGATCCCGAAGCACACAAACATCATGGTAAAAGGTTACAGAGCAGTTTAAAGAGGTAGTCATGTGACTAACGGAAAGCAGATTGCGAGGAAAAGACGGGACATGCAAAACAGAGGATAGTGATAGGTCAGGAGAACAAGTGACAGTCCCTTTACCAGCAATGGCTGAGAGAGAGTCATTAGCAATAATAACTTTATCATTCCCAGAAAGAGGAGTATAGAAGGTAAAACCTGAAGCAGAGCCAGTCATGTGGTCTGTCACACCCGAGTCGATAATCCACTCGGAAAGAGAAGAGGACACAACATGAGCACTTGACAGACCTGAAGTAGCAACAACAACATGAGAACCAACAAGGGTAGAGTCTGTGTGGGAGCGCAACAGACGGCGGAAAACCTCTAATTCAACAGCAAACAGGCCCTGAGAGATGTCCTCCAGAACCTCAGTAGAGTGTGCAGAAGACTGAGAGTGATTGCCAGAGTGACGGCCACCACCGCGGTATCCACCTCGACCACGAGAACCAGATCCCCGACCACCAGGGGCAAGGTGCTGGTGCAAACGAAAGCAAGAGTCTTTGGTATGACCCTTCTTCCCACAATGACTACAAACATGAGGTGGTCCGCAAGACAGCTCAGCGAGCGCAAAGTGATTAGTAGGGGGCCAAGAGTGCGACGACGATTCTCATCACTGAGGGGCATGCCGAAGGCCTCCCGAAGAGAGGGAAGTGCCTCACGATGGAGGACATACAGGAGAACAACGTCAAACTTCATGTTGAGCCCCATAAGGAAGACATGAACCCGAAATCGATCTTTACCCTTCTGAAGGGCTACCACATCAGCAGTGCAAGCCACATTAAATGTGTTGAAGAAATCCAGCTCCTGATACAGACGCTCAAACTTAGAATAATAGGCGGCAACAGTCATATTTCCTTGCTTTAGCTCCAGAACACGACGAGTGAGCTCATACACTTGCATCGAACTGCCGACCTGAGAGTAAGTATCACGGGCCCTTGTCCAAATATCATAAGCAGAGTCCAACAACATATAACTGCGATACACCTGAGGGGACATCGAATGCAGTAACCACGAGACAACCAACGAATTGTCGGAATCCCATTTTCTCCATGAGGGATCGACACGGGGCGGCTCAACGGTGGTACCATCAATGAGTCCATATAGCTGGTGACTGCGAATAATATGTTGGGCCGCCCTGGAACATTCCAGATAATTTGTGCCATCCAAGACAACAGTAGTAATCTTCAACGAGCCAGAGTGTCCATGACTCCGTGGATGATCGCCAGAGGAACCGGTAAGAGTATCAGATTGAGTATTCAGGGAGATGTCAGATTGATCCTCCATCGGAGAAAATGCAGATCTCACATCAAACGAAACTACATCCTACGGGTGTCCCTTAGATCTCGACGCCGAAAGGAACACCAGAGGATGTGAGCACGGTGTCTCCGGCAGCCCTCATGGAGGACAAAACAGCCGGCCGAAGATGCAAGGCCAGGAGAAGAGAGACGCGGTGACGGCTGGTGCGGGTGACGACTGGATCGGGCTATGGAGCCAGCGACTGGTGCGCGAGCGGGATCAGTCGGGATTGGGCTACGGAGCGAGCAATGGAGCGCGAGCGACGGATCGGGGCGGAGTGGCTGGTGCGCGAGCGGGATCGGGCTACGCCAGCGACGGAACGAGGGAATCGGTCTACGCCAGCGAGCGCGAGCGACGAGGCGAGCGACGGAGTGGGATCGAGTTGTCGGCGGAATCAACCTCCCTCTGATACCAAGTGGAAAGATGTTTTTGTATTCAGATGCCCTAGAAACGAGCAATAAAATACACACATATATATATAAATATTTTATGCCTGTAAGAGACTAAATGAGTGAGTGAGAAATCTAAATATATAGTCTATTTAGGTTTTAAATTTGGGTACACAGTAAAGATAAAACAAGCAATAAAATAAATATTATTGTGGATACTATTTGGAGGAATGAAGTTGTCGGGCTATGCAAAAAAGTTAGAATTTTAGCTCTTAAATTGGTCTCAAGAAAGAAAACTATTAATATGATTAGTACTTATGTGCCACAAGTAGAAATAAGTGTAGCTATTAAAATATAATTTTGAAAAAATTAGATGATTTGGTAAGAGAAATCCCACAAAGTCAGAAGATTTTCATGATGAGAAACTTAAATAGTCATATCTAGAATAAAAATTCAAATTATACAGACATTCATGGAGGATTTGAGTATGAAAAAAGAAATGAAGAAAGAAGAACCATTTTAGAATTTGCATAACCATGAGTTAATTGTAACAAACACGTTCTTCATGAACATGAAAGAACATTTAATTACGTTTTAGAATGGATCAAATTTGTCACAAATTGATTATATTATGAGTTATGACTCGTAAATTGGATTAAAAAATTTTGTAAGAATTGTAAAGTCATACTAGGAGAAAGTTTGAAAACATAACACAAGCTAGTGGTATTGAATGCAAAGATTAACTATAGTAAAGTTAATATTAAGACAAAAGTGTTGCCAAAAATTCGGTGATGAAATTTGAGGATGGAAAAACAGGTTGCTTTCAAGACACCTATTATGAGACAATTAGTTAATGATCCTTATGCCGATTCTAGTGTCACATGAGAAGTTAATTTTCACATTTAAAGATTTGTGAAAAGAACGTACTTGAAAAGTCAAAAGGTCTTGCACCTCCACATAAAGAATCTTGGTGGTAGAAAGAAAAAGTGCAAGACAAAGTGATGGCAAAAAAGGCTAGCTAAATCACTCAACGCATTAAGAATGATGAAAACTTGAGAAGGTATAAAGTCGTTAAGAAAGAAGCTAAAAAACATTAAACAAAACAAGAAGTTAGGATTACAAAGAATTTATAAGCGATTATATATTAAAGACTGATAATGTGGTAAATATAAAATTGCTCGAGCTAGAGAGAGTAAGACAAGAGATTTAAGCCAAGTTATATGCATAAGAGATGTGTTGGGAATTGTGCCCTACAATGTTCCTCATGATTTGAAGAGGCATCACCAATCATGTTAAGGGGCATAATGTATTTGATGTGTGCTTAAGTTCATGCATGCAGGTTGTCCTTGATTGGACAGGTAAACAAAAAGAGTAAGCTGGAAGTCAGATAATTTGACTAAGGCAAAAGCGTTGAGACCGCTGAGACAGCTGAGAAGAATGTCTCAGCATAACCGCTGGGACATGAGATAGTCTCAGCTGTGAAGAAGAAAGCGTTGAGACAGCTGAGAAGCTCAATGCAAAGTGTTGAGAGAAGTGTTGGTCTCAGCAAAACCGCTGAGACAAGAGGTAGTCTCAGCTGTGAAGAAGAAAACGTTGAGACAATTGAGAAGAAACCGCTGAGACAGGAGATAGTCTCAGCTGTGAAGAAGAAACCGCTGAGACAGTTGAGAAGGAACCACTGAGACAAAGCCAGCAAAAATTCTCTAAGTCCAGAAGCGTTGAGTGAAGCAGGTTCACTCAACGCTTTTAATGAAGAGCCAAGTCAGCATGCGTTGAGTGACTTAATATCACTCAACGCTTAATGAGTTCTGAAATTTTTCTAAGTACAAGAAGTGATGACCATTGCTGACGTCACCAGAAGTCAACAAGTCAAAGTATTTCATGTCGATGCGGGAAAGCTACAACAGCACCGGATGACCACTGCTGACGTCACCAGAAGTCAACAAAGTCAAAGTAGTTCATGCCGTTGCGGGAAAGCTGCAGTAGCGCCAGAAGCTACTATTTGTCCTCTTCTGAGGAAGGTGGCGCTCACCATCCTTGGCTGGGCCCACACTCAAATTGTGCCGTTGATTAAAATCAACAGATATAAAAAGAAGAGAGAAAAAGTGATTAGGGTTAACCAAAACAAACGAAGAAAATACGAAAAATAGAGGCGACTGAACTTCATCTTCTACGACGAGCTTGAAAGCCAAGTCCAACAGTGCAAGTCAGCATGACAGAGAAAGATAGCTGAAGCAGGGTTTAAAATAAGCAGGGTAAAGTTAGAGTATATGGAGCTTAAATTTAGTAGTGCAAGAAGGAAAAATGACTCCGTCATTAAGTTGGGTGACCAAGATATTTCTCACAGCCAGTGCTTTAAATATTTGGGATTGACAGTTCAAAAATATGGAGGTGTAGATAAAGATGCGTTATATAGAATCCAAGTAGATTAGTTGAAGTGGTGATGCGCGTCTGAGATCTTATGTGAACATAAAGTACCATGAAAAACTTAAAAGCAAATTTTACCGTACTGCAATTAGAACAACAATGCTCTACAGTTCTGAGTGTTGGACAGTAAATTATGTACATGAGCAAAAAAAGGGAGTTGCGGAGATGAGGATGTTTAGGTGGATGTGCGAACATACAAAACACAACAACACTCAAGCCTTTATCCCAATATAGTGGGGTCGGCTATATGGATCCTTTGTCGCCATTGTGCCCTATCTTTTGTCATAATCTCACTAATGCCTAAGCTCATCATGTCTTTCCTTACAGTTTTATTCCAAGTCTTTATTGGTCCACCCCTCCCTCGTTTAACATGCCTAGCGACTAGACTCCCACAACGCCTAACAAGTGCCTCTAATGGTCTCTTTTGTACGTGTCCAAACCATCTTAGACGAGCTTCTCGCATCTTCTCTGCAATTGGTGCTACCCCTATCTTATCCCTGATACTTTCATTCCTAATTTTATCCAATCTCGTGTGTACACACATCCACCTAAGCATTCTCATCCCCGCAACTCTAATTTTTTGCTCATGCACACAATTCACTGCCCAACACTCAGAACCATAGAGCATCGCGGCTCTAATTGCAGTACGGTAAAACCTGCCCTTAGATTTTAGTGATACTTTACGATCACATAAGATCCCTGACGCGCCTCTCCACTTCAACCAGCCCGCTTGGATTCTATGCGTCACATCTTTATCAATATCCCCGTCTTTTTGAACTATTGATCCAAGATATTTAGAACACTCACTACGGGAAATATCTTGATCACCCAACTTAATAACGAAGTCATCTGTCCTTGTACTGCTAAATTTAAGCTCCATATACTCCGTCTTTGCCTTGTTCAACCTTGTTAGAGTTAGTAATGTTTTATATTGTTGTGTTTAGTCCCACACCGCTTATCGGTGTTGGGTGTCTTGATGTAAGTCATATATAATGCCCCTATGAGGATGAATATAATCGCACCTTCCATTTTACTTCTCCTTTCTACATGGTATCAGAGCAGGTTCTGAAACCTAATTAATTTTTTTCCGCTTCCGCCACTGTTTCCCCCCTCCCGTCCCGACCTAATTATTATCCCGGTTCGACTCAGCCGCAGGCCGCAATCCAGTGCTTCGTCCCATGCTTCCGCTCCCGCTCCCGTCGACATGATCGGTCGGTGAATCCATCGACGGGAGCGGTCCTTCCCCCCCGCCTCCTCCGACGATCGCGTCGTCTGCTTCTCCCGACGTCTTCGTCGTCTGCTTCCTGTGCGTCTCGACGGCTCCGCTTCTCCATCCGACGATCCTGTCGGCTCCCCTCTGCTTCTGCCCATGTCATCGCCGCCGCTGCCCGGTGCTGTTTCCGCCTGTGACATCGACGGCGCCTCCGGCTTCCGTCTGCGACATCGACGATCCCGTCAGCTCCCCTCTGCTTCCTGTGCGTCATCGACGCCTCCGGCTTTCGTCTGCAACAACGAAGCCACCTCCGGCTCTGCTGCTGCTCTTCTTCTCCGCCTGCTCTGCCGCTGCTCCTCTTCTCCGGCTGCTTTGCGTGCCGCTGCTGCTCTCTTCTTCCCCGACAGATCTCTATGTCGTGTTGCTGCATCTTCTTCCTCGACGCATGCAGGCCTATGTCGCTGTTGCTCTACGTGCGTTGCTTCTTCTCCGGCCCGGCTTAAGTTTTAATGTTGTTTTTTTAAAGTTGTTATTGTTGTAGTGTGTTTGTTTGCATCTTTACGATTTCAGCCTTCTTTCACGTGATCTGGATTCATGTACCCGACGAGGGTCCCACACGTGCACGTGGTCTACGTGAGGGGGAGTGTTCGTCACGGCCTCCAGGCATTGTTTATGCCTTCATGCACGTATTCCACGTGAGGGGGAGTGTTTGTGATAACGGCGACTCGGATGCGTCTTTCCCGACTGCTGCCTTAGCCACACATGGCCCCCAGGTTGATTTCGTATGTTGTCTGTGTCTCCTCGTCGTTTTCTCTGGATTTGGTATGGTTGGTTTGGTCTTTCGTGGTTGACCTAGTTTCCGCTCCGAGTGTATCCAGCGTGGTCATGGTCGGTTTGCGGACCAATGCCATGTGGCCTTTGCTCGGTTGAAGTATCCCCGGTGACACGCGGTTGGGCCTCGGTGGCTGCTTGTCTGTCCCATTTTGCCAACCTTCTTTTATCTTTCATTTTATGTTGTGTTCAAGCTGTTGGGTCCCCCTTCCGCTTGAGGGAGAGTGTTAGAGTTAGTAATGTTTTATATTGTTGTGTTTAGTCCCACACCGCCTATCGGTGTTGGGTGTCTTGATGTAAGTCCCATATAATGCCCCTATGAGGATGAATATGATTGCACCTTCCATTTTACTGCTCCTTTCTACAAACCTAAAATCCTTTTTTTTCTAAAGTATCTCGCCAAGATTCAAGTTTTGCGTTTACATCCTCGCGTGTCTCATCAACCAAAATGATATCATCCGCAAACAATAAACACCAAATTTTGGCTTGTTGGATATGTCTGGTGAGCTCATCTAAGATAAGGGTAAAGATATAAGGGCTTAAAGCTGAACCTTGATGCAAGTCAACAGTGATAGAGAATTCCTGTGTTGATCCTCCAGATGTCCTCACCCTTGTCACTGAATTTGTATACATATCTTTTATTAATATATGATATATTTACACCTTTCTTTTGTAACTCTCCATAAGATCTCTCTTGGAACTCTATCATAAGCCTTCTCAAGATCAATAAACAACATATGAAAATCTTATTTTCTTTCTCGATAGTTGTCAATGAGTCTCCTCAAAAGATGTATAGCTTCCATGGACATACACGACTGGATAAAATTAGGAATGAATATACCAGGGATAAGACAGGAGTGACACCAATTGTAGAGAAGATGCAAAAAGCTCGATTATGTACGAAGGAGATTTTTAGAGACTTGTTTGGTGTTGTGAAAGTTTATTCACTAGGCATGTTGAACAGGGGAGGAGTAGACCAAAAAAGATTTGAAATGAAACTATAAGGAAAGACATGATGTACTTAGGCATTAATGAGATTATGAATAAAGATAAGGCGTAATGGCGACAAAGGATCCATATAGCCGACCCACTATGGTGGGTTAAAGGCTTGAGTGTTGTTGTTATAGGTGTGCAAAGCAAATTTGTTGATGTGCAAAGCATAATATGAAGTACACAGGAGTATTTATGCTTTGAAGTGCAAATCACAGACAATATTCGCACTATCTAAATCCTAAACTCTAAACCTAAAGTCAATAGCAATGACTAGAGTGAAGTTGTTATAGGGTAGCCAAATTGGAAGGTGCTTTTGGATCATCTCCTTTTTAGGTAGACTAATGATTTTAATTGTTGGGTATTTCAGTTTGACACTTCTTGACATCAAAAAATATGCAAGCTACACTTGATCTAAGCTGGGACATGGAAGCCTTCTTTTGTTCTCGATGGTGAAGAGCTCATTAGAATCCCATGTCATAATAAATTGATATTATTTCTTTTGGACATTCCCATGTTACCACATGGGAAGGACATGAGAACATTCAAAAAGAACTGAAGGAATATGATTTCAATCTCTTTTGGCATTGTAGGCCTCCCAGCTCACTCCTTGGTTTTTGCTCCCCCCCCCCCCAAGTTACTATGAGAACTTTCCGATCAATGCAATGCAATGTGGCTATTTATTTATCTCTTGATTCAAAATGAGAGTAGATGGGTTTGGGCAATGATATTTGTATTTTAGAGTGTCTATGGCTTGGTCAGAACTCAAAAGGTTTTCTTAGTGCCTCCTTCCATCGGAGCAATTTCATAAAGTTTTGCCATTGTAAGAGAGAAATGGAACAAACACACTTGAAGAGCACAGTACACTGGAGAGCTGTATGTTACGTTCAGGAAAGATGAACCACTCACAAAAAACGAACTCTATTGATTCTATCCTACCAATTTGTTGGATCATAGGTGCAATATTTACTTTTACTTCATAATTGAGATCTCTAGTTTAAATCGAAGATGGACAAACTGCTCCAGTGCAGAATAGAAGAGATATCTTACTTTTTCATCATGCTTTACTAGGATCTGGGGATATATCTCAATTGATCTATTTTAAATCCAAAATGGCCTTGTTAAAATCCAAAATGACTCAACTGCGCCATATAAGAATATAAGAAATATCATTTTCTTTCATGCATACTTTACTCGGATCTTTGGGATGTAAGCCAGTTGGTTGAGCTCCACTCTTGCACTTAAGTTGTTGTGGTTACAAGCTGGATGTATAATTGTCCAGGCAATAATATTAGTATCTTGTACCTAAACTTGATGATTCCATTTTATACTCTAAATTTCAGTAAGTAAGAAAATACTAAGGACATAATAATACTTAAACAACTGCATAGAATGTAGCCTTACAAGAAGAATTAATATATATCCAATTAAATATTGAAGAAAAGATGTATAACATGGGATGTAAGTTAACTTTCAAATGTAAGATCTAGAGGAGGTAACTAATATAGATACTCCAACATGATGGAATGTGTTGACATAATATGGCATTGGCAATTAGGAAAGATTTTTATATTTGGTGAATGAGTGTCACCGTGAACCACCTCTAGCGACCTCCATCAAGACTCCTCATGAAAATAGGGTTTAGGGAGTCGACAATCCGCACAGGCTCTATTCATATAGATCTATAGAACTGCAGTAAGGCATGTCGTAGCAAGGAGGCATGAAGAAGAAAGGGACGGAAAGAATGAGCTTGGGTGGAGGGTTGGGAGTTGAGGTGGCTACATGGGCAGGATTGAGTTTGTGGTCGAATGAGAAACACATTCAAACATTTTAAAGCAATTTATGGATGTAGATCATGGAAGTGATAATAACATGCTAAAAATTTGTTTAGGTATGATCTACTACTTTCCCACAAGGATGACCTTGCACTGCTTATAACATTGGAGCAAGGAAAGCCTCTCAAGGATGCACTTGCTGAGGTAACATGCTATTTCATTTGTGATGCAATTTTTCAGGTTTTGCATGCTCTCTTTCTCAATCACTAGTTATAATGAGCACTTATAATTATTTTTGAACTTTGCTGACAGGTTATTAATGGAGCCAACTTCGTTGAGTTTTTAGCTGAGGAGGCAAAGCGCATATATGGTGACGTTCTCCCACCTAATCTAAATGATCGCCGATTACTTGTATTTAAACAGGTGTAAGAAATTTACCTACTAAATTGAAATGTTTATTAAGTGCAGCTTGTTTACTCTTTTGAATAAATATTTGTGCACAGGAAGTCCTTCAAATCTTTTCTCTAATATGCTGCCTTATCATACACACGTGAGGACATGTGCACACATATATGTGACGTTTAATATCTCTGTGTATGTATATATTTGTGTGTGTATGTATACACACATGTGTGTATCTTTGTATATATGTGTGTAAGTTGGAGTTATACCCATGATGGCTATAGAATTGAAGATGAAGAGATTCCAGACCTTCATTGTTGTTTGAGGGTACACACTCATATATTATGCTCGATATGTTACACTTTATATCCCCTTACAATCCTTTATACAAAATAAGTGAACCGGACTGCTGAACCGTAGTTTGAATTATTATAATATCTTAGCACTTTTCTTAACTTGAGCTTGAGAGTTAATCATGCTTAACTTGAATACATTTTCACAAGTAAGTTGGTGGATCAGAAATATGCATTCTCGGCCAAAGTCAACAAGAGTGGAACGATCAACCATCGGTCTGAATTAAGAGAACGCCGGAGTTTGTCATCACCTAAGACTATACTGAATGCTTTCTCAAGGGAGGGAAGAAGGTTGGCGGTGCAAGAATTTAGTGTGTCGTGTCATAGTCCATATTCAGGCCCATAATAAAGACATGAACGCGATAAAGATCCTCCTTTGGCTTTAATGCACGAGCATCAATAGTGCATGTTGGAGTGAAGTCCATAAAGCATTCAAGCACTTAATAGAGGTATTTAAACTCAAAGAAGTAAGCTGCAATACTCTAGGAACCTTGTTCAGTTCTAGAACACGACAGTGTAAGCTCATACACTTGTGTAGAATTGCCAAACTAAGAGTATGTCTCCCGTGCCTGAGTTCAGATCTCAAAAGCAGAGTCCATAAGCTTGTAGTTGTTGTAGACTAAAAGAGACATGAAGTGGAGAAACCACATGACCATAAAAGAGTTGTCAACTTCCCACTACCGCTATGAAGGATCAATACTACAAGACTGAACAATGGCCCCATCAATGTACCCATACAACTGATGACTTCAGATGACATGTATCGTCGTTCAAGATCATTTAAGATAATTTGTACCATCTAAAGGCACTGTATTAATCCAAAAGGAACCGTAAAGACCATGGGTTTGAGGATTGTCATTGGCTTAAGGGTTCTGAATACTGGATGGGGTCTAAGCACTCGAATCCTTAGTGCCTACTATTAGATATGGAAAAAATGAACTCGTCCAATTAGTGCTACTAGAACTCACACTGTAGTTAGGATCAACGAGAGCTAAGAGAATTTGCACTGCAGCTAGGATCTGTAACAGGAATTCATACGACAACAAAGAGAAACTCGCACGGGAATGTCGGCGAGAGCGACAACTCCGAGAGCTCGCGCGAGAATGTTCATAAGAGGACTTGCACGAGGATGTCGATGGTAGCAGCGGGGGCTAGGTGAGAGGAAGAGCCAAGAGCGCGATTGCGAGATCGTCACGACATTATGGAAAGAAGAAATCTGGAAATGTTTGTGTTCAAACTCGCGTGAGCAAACAATGAGAGATAATTCGACAAGAGTAAATTCACCCAAGGTGAACTCACAAGAATTGGAGGGCTTCGCGGGAGATACGAGTTGACGAGCGATGACTTCGATGGTGGTTGTTTTGATTGCAGGACCTGAGATGAGAGAGAGATTGACGCACTTGAGACAAAGTTCACGAATCGAGAGAAAGAGCAACAAGAAAAATCGCCTTATTTTGATACCAAGCTGAGAATTTGAAATTGTGCATATCAAGTCTCAAAGACTAGTTATTACAAGTTCCCTTTATGTAAGGTGTGTGATAATTAAACCTCATAGGAGATGTGAGACAAAAAAAGAAAGAGAGAAAATCTATAATGGTCTCTCTTATGGGCTATATAGACAAACGAAATTTAACATATAGGAGTGGGAACAAGGAAAGAACAAGTGATAACAAAATATTCCTAAAGGCTTGTGCAAGCAGTGTCACATGTCCGTCGAAAAAACAAGAGATAACAAAATAATTCATAAACTCCAACACTCCCCCTCAAGCGGGGCTTGCGCCGTCGCCTGTCTGTCGAACCCAACTTGCTCATAATATTCCTAAAGGCCCTCTGATTCAATCCCTTAGTAAGAACATCAGTCAGTTGTTGATCATAGGTGACAAATAGAGTGCTCACAACTCCCCTTACTATGCTTTCTTTGATAAAATGGTTGTCAACTTCAACATGTTTAGTGCGGTCATGCTGAACAGGATTGTGTGCAATGCTGATCACCGCCTTGCTGTCACAGTAAAGCCTGATATGACCCCTACTTTGTATCCCAAGTTCGTACATAATCGATTGAATCCATATTCCTTCACATCTCCTGAGCCATAACTTTGAATTGCATCTCAACACTAGACATGGTGACCAAATGTTGTTTTTTTGCTTTTCCAGGTTAACAGATTACCCACAACCAGGGATCAATAACCAGATGTGTATCTTCGGTCATTAACAAATCCCTCCTAGTCAGCATCTGTAAAAACTTCAATTGTTAACTTTTTACTTGCGGTGAACAAGATACCTCGCCATGGAGAGGATTTGAGATATCATAAGATCCAACGGGTGCATCCAAGTGGCGAGACCTAGGAGAATGCAAGTATTGACAGATAACCCCAACAACATAAAAGATATCTAGGCGGGTGTGGAATAATTAGATAAGCCCCCCTACCAGTTGTTGAAAACCAGTGATGTCAGCCTCCCTATCAGTCGTTGAAAACCAGTGATGTCAGCAACTATTTCTCCAACATTTCTCCTCAATTTATGGTTGGCTTCAATTGGGGTGTCAGCAGGTCTAAACCCTCTAATCCCTAATGTCTTGTGTAAGTCAAGGATGCATTTCCTTCGAGAGATAAAGATCCCATTCTTGGATCTGATAGCTTCAATGATAAGGAAGTACTTGAAATTCTCAAGATCTTTTACTTCAAACTTGCTTTCCAGTCTTCAGACTTTGGATTTCCTCCGTGTCATCTCCAGTTATAACATTGCCGTCCACGTAAACTTTAAGAGCGGTCAGTTTTCCTTACCTGTGCTTTATAATAGAATATGATCGACATTACTCTGGGTGTAACCAAATGTTATCATGGCTCTATGGAACCTTCTAAATTAGGTCCTAAAAAATTATTTTAGAGTCTTCTTCAACCTGCAGACATTTCTCTCAGATCCTTCTGTGGCAAGGCCCAGAGATAGAGACATATACCTTCTTTATTAAATCTCAATGGAGGAAGACATTGTTCAAGTCTAACTAGATAAGATTCCACCATTTGTATGCTTCACATGATAGCAGAATTCTAATGGAATTCTCCTGTACTGCTAGAGCAAAGTTTCCCTGATAGTCAATCACAGTAACCTGAGTATAGCCTATGACTACCAGTCTAGCTTTGTAATGTTAACAAGTCCCAAAGAGTTTTGCTTCACTATGAAGACCCACTTACATCCAACAACAGTCTTCCCTTGAGGATGATAAACCAGATCACATGTGCAATTTTTTTTCAAGAGCCATCATTTCTTCAAGCATAGCTTCCTTTCACTTTTGGTGCCCCAGAACTTTCTGCCAAGACGAGAATGGATATGAAAGATAGTGAAGTGACAAATGTTTTATGCCTAGAAGAAAAAGTGTCATAAGTCACAAAATGAGACAGAGGAGAGATGTTGGGTGGATGTACGGTTACCTTGAGTACCCGAGAATGAATCTGGTGATGGATCTGGTATTACGGGCTAAGATCGAGTGTTTGTGCCCCTGCGTCTCTGAGTATAAACCTGTAAAGGTTGAGGAGGCCATGGAGACAAAGGAGAACTATTAGACTAATAGAAGTAGGATGATGAGTAGGCTGATATGAATGAAAAATAAGTAGAAGAATAGAGGGGGAGCTCACTTCCATGGTAATTTATTCCCCCTGAAGTGAGTACACATAATATGATTGAGATTCTTGAAAGGTGACATCCATAGAGATAAATGTCTTTTGGGTCATTGGATGATAACACTTGTACTCCTTTTGGGTGGAGAATATCCGATAAAGACACCACAGTGCACGAAGTGTCAAGTTTGGATGTGTGATGCACGTGGACTAAACACACACCGAAAGACACACGAAGGAATTTGAGTAGGAGAAACACCGAGAGTGTCAAGGGGCTTTTATGTTGAAGGCTACGAGTAGGTATGCAGTTAATAAGATGCGCAATCGTAAGGACAACATCCCCCAATAATATTTAGGAAGGTGCATGTTAATTGTTAAATTATGAAAGTATTTTCCGGTCCAGTTCATTCATCCGGTTCAACTCTTGCATCCAGTTCGGCCATTCCATATTTATATTCAAGCGGCGCCGACGATTAAGGTTATGCAGAATTGAGAGGTACAAGATTCTCCTCCTCGAATGTTTACATGGTAGCAGAGGCCTCCTTTTGAGATCTTCCGTCGTCGCCGTCTAAGTGGCTCCTGTCTCGTGCGTTTGCAACGCCTTCCCGCCCGTTGCATGCGTCCGCGACATCTTCCTACCTGTCACGCGCGTCTGCGAAGCCTTCCCGCCTGTCGCGTGTGACTGCGATGCCTTCCTGCCAGCTTTGTGCATCTTCTATGGCTGTGTCCCTGCCACTGCGTCCGTCCCTGGTGGCTCCTGCCCTGCTATTGAGCCCCGACGCTCTTGGCTGTGTATCCTGGTGGTGAATCCCGTTTCAGACCCAGCTTTCAAAATTGTATCCTGGTGGTGTCCCTGGTGCCTTCCCGGTCGTGTCTTCTCTTTTGGATCCAGATTCGGCTGTGTCTTCTCTTCTGGATCCAATTCCGGCTGTCCGTCTGTCTTCGTCAATTCTTGCAATTTCTGCATTGCAGTTTTAGTCTTCTGAGTGTGCATCTGTGTCGTGGGAGATGTTGGAAGAAGATTCTCTGAAATAAGCTACGATGGGTGATGACTCTAAAGGGACCATAGAGGACTCTATGCATAGGACCATGCATTTTCCTACTAGACTCACAGATGAAAAACTAGAAGGTCCCCAAAACTTCTAAATTTCGAAGAAGACTGTTCTTGTATGCTTGAATGGCATGAGAAAAGCTAAACACCTTACCGATCTTCCTCCTCAACCACGTGATTCAGGGTACCCCATCTGGGAAATTGAAGAAAATCATATCTTTGTTCTTCTTCTTAATTCCATGGACCGAAAAGTCAAAGTCATAATTGCTAATTGTTGCACAGTCAAGGATGTGTGGGACCAATTAACTCTTATGTATTCAAATACCAATAACAAATCACGAATATGCGACCTGTTGAAGAAGCTGTTCCAATTAAATCAGGAGGAATGATCTATCCAGGAATTATACTGAGTTCCAATCATTCTTTGATGAACTTGATGTCATGTGGTCGATTCAAACCTATGTTATTAAAGGCGCGCCTAAGGATTCAGGCTCAGAGGTTTGCGCCTTTGTGCGCCTTTAAAATATAAAATGCGTGTCTGAGTGAATTTTTTATTGTAAATTTATTTCTTCAAAAATTAAGAAAAAAATAATGCAAGAACTCAATAATGTTTTATTGATTTAGTGTTTGTGAAAGATAATTGTGTGTTGAGGCTTAGATATGATATAAGTGACCACAATGATTCTATTTTTTAAGAGATATAAACGATAGTAATGAATTATTAATTAGTAGACAGATAAAGAATTTGAGCGGGAAGCTGAAATGATGTTTGATGCTGATTATTTAAAATGAATATGGTTGCGCTTTGCCTTCGTCAGGCGCGCGCTCATGCTCCAAGACCCCTTTGCGCCTTGGTGCGCCTTGCGCCTGTAATAACTAAGATTTGAACTTCTCCCCTTGAAATGATGGCTCAAAGAGAATAGCTTGGTGTTATGTGTTTCTTATCTGACACTCATCCTAGTCTGGAATCTATCAAGAATCAAATCCTATCTGAGAAAATGTTTTTATCTATTCCAGAAGTGTACAATCGCCTGAGTAGTTTCACTCTTGGATCTCACTCAACAAGATGATAATGATAAGTGTGCTTTATTCTCCTCATCTAGGAATAGTGAACATGGTAATCGTGGTGGCCGCGCTCCTCGTGGTCGAAATGGAGCTCGGGATAATAGATATCAACGTGTGTGTCATCACCACGGGATCCCTGAACATTTAATGCATAATTGTTACAAGTTGCATGTATATCTCAATGGAAACAAAGTGGCTAACACATCCTTGTCCTCTCTGGAGAATAGAGTCCTCTGCCATAGATCTGAGAAAAGGATGATTGAGATGAGTGATGAGGAATTTCAAAGTTATACTCAATTTCAAGTTGAAGATCAGAACTCTATGGCTACATATGCTCAGATAGGTAACCACACTTCTTGCATCTCTATGTCCCAAGGGAAGTGAATTGTTGATTTTGGGACTTCAGATCACATTACTATGTGGCCGATGGCTCCTCAATAAGTGTGAAGGGAAGTGAGACTTCCCACCTTTCTACAGACTTAAAATTATCATCTGTCTTTTATGTTCCAGATTCACCTTTTAATTTGATATCTGTAAGTCAAATTACAAAGAAATTAAAATGCTCATTCTCATTTTTTCCCGATGGTTGTATTTTTCAGGATCTTTTGACGAGGAAGGCTATTGGTAAAGGGAAGGTTGACGGAGTTTTCATGATTGAAGCCGCTTCTCCTCCTGTTGCTCACTATACCACATCCACATCACCTTATGACATTCACTGCCGTCTTGGTCATCCTTCATCTACCACTCTTCATTAACTGTTTCTTAAGTTTAAAGGCGTTTCTTTTGAGTGTGAGTCATGTCAGTATGTCAAGCACCATCGTTCTGACGGCTTCGTATCTGCTTCTCTCCGACCCCGACGGCTGCTCCTATGCTCTGCCGGCTGCTCCGTCTCTGCTCCTCTGTGCGACTGCTTCTCCCGCCGGCTCTCCTTCTCCCGGCGTTGCTCCGCCGCTACTTCATCTTCTCCGGCCTGGCTACCGGCATCTCCCTGCTGCTCCGGCCCTGGGTTGCTGCTGCAGGTGTTTCTCCTCCGGCTCTGCCGCTGCTCTCCTTCACCGACAGCTACTTCTTCTCCTCCGGCGGCTGCCTCTTCTCCGGCCCGGCAGACCTATGCCGCTGCTTCTTCGGGTACATCTTCTCTGGCCCAGCAGCCCTCTTGTTGGTGGTGCTCTTCGTGCGCTACTGCTGTTCTTCTCTGGCCCGGCTGACTCCGGCCTTAGTTTTTTTAGGTTGCTGCTTTCTAGTTGTTGTTTAAGTTGTTTGTGTGTTTGTCTGCATCTTTACGATTTCAGCCTTCTCCCACGTGATCGGGATTCATGTACCCGACGAGGGTCCCACACGTGCACGTGGTCTACGTGAGGGGGAGTGTTCGTCACGGCCTCCAGGCATTGTCTATGCCTTCATGCACGTATTCCACGTGAGGGGGAGTGTTTGTGATAACGGCGACTCGGATGCCTCTTTCCCGACTCCTGCCTTAGGCACACATGGCCCCCAGGTCGATTTCGTATGTTGTTTGCGTCTCCTCGTCGTTTTCTCTGGTTTTGGTAGGGCTGGTTTGGCCTTTCGTGGTTGACCTAGTTTCCGCTCCAAGTGTATCCAGCGTGGTCATGGTCGGTTTTGTGGACCAACGTCGTGTGACTCTTGCCCGGTTGAAGTATCCCCGGTGACACGCGGTTGGGCCTCGGTGGCTGTTGTTTTGTCCCACGTTGTCAACCTTCTTTTACCTTCCGTGTTATGTTTTGTTCAAGCTGTAGGGTCCCCCTTCAGCTTGAGGGGGAGTGTTAGAGTTAGTATTATGCAATAGTTTAATATTGGTGAGTTTAGTCCCACACCGCCTATCGTTGTTGGGTGTCTTGATGTAAGTCCTATATAAAGCCCCGATGTGGATGAATGAATTACACCTTCTATTTCCTTTCTACAGGGTCCTTCCCCTATTGTATCAAAACTGGGTTTTTGATATTATATTCCTTTCGTTGATGACGATTCTCATATGGCATGGGTGTATCTTATGAAAAATTGCTCTGATGTTTTTCAAATATTTTGTGAATTTCATGCTGAAATTTAAAATCAAATTTCTTCTAGCATTACGTGCTTACGTAGTGATAATTGTCGTGAATATCTATCAGGTCAATTTAGGAATTTCGTTTCCGACAAAGGAATTGTTCATCGGACCTCATGTTCTGACACACCCCAACAAAACGGGGTGGCCTAGCGCAAATACATGCATCTTCTTGAAGTTTGTCGTGCTCTTTTATTTCGACATCATGTCCCTATGATTTTTTGGGCAGATGCAATTTTGACTGCTTGTTATCTTATCAATCATCTAAAATCTACAATTCTTAATAAAAGAACGCCCTTCCATGAATTGTTACCCACTAACTCTCTATTTCCATGATGCCCAAAATTTTTGGTGTATGTTTTGTTCGTGACACACGTCCCAATGTGTCTAAACTTGATTCTCGATCCCTTCAGTGTATCTTTGTAGGCTATGTCCGACATCAGAAGGGGTATCACTGTTTTTCTCCTGATCTCGATCGTTATGTTGTGTCTGCTGACGTCACCTTTCAAGTGTCGACACCTTATGTCTTTAATGATGTTACTCTGCAACATACAATTGAAACATATGTACTAGAATTGTGGTCTCCTGCCTAAACCCCTAATGCATCTCCTCAAGATGCAGCTCCTCTCACTTAATCACCGTCTACCAATACAGCTTATGATGACTCATTAGATCCTCATGTGGGTACCCCGTTGGATTCTTCATCACATATAGATGATATTGGGAAATCAACTGACACTGACTGTTTGGTTGATGAGGAACCCATTGCCCTTCGGAAAAGTGTTCAAAATTGCTGAAGTAGGTTAGTTTATACCGACTCATATAAAGGCTTATATGCTCAAACTACACCTTTAATAGCCACTTTGAATACCACACAAGTTCCCAAGTCTATCGTCGATGTCTTGTCTCAACCTGGTTGGCGTGCTGCTATGATTGAGAAGATGCAAGATCTTGTTCAAAATGATACTTGGGAGCTACTTCCCTTACCCAAGAATAAGCAAACTATTGGGTGTAAGTGAGTATTCACACACAAGATCAACCCAGATGTTCTCTTGCTTGCTTAAAGTCCCGCCTTGTTGCTAAGGGGTATGCCCAATAATATGAGATTGATTATTTTGAGACGTTTTCCCCAGTAGCTAAAATTACTTCCGTTCGTTTATTTATATCTCTAGCTGCTTTGAACAAATGGAATTTACATCAACTTGACGTGAAAATGCTTTTCTAAATAGGCATTTAAATAAAGAGGTTTATACGGAGCAACCACCGAAGCTTATTGCTCAGGGGGAGACTCATATGGTATGCAGATTACGTCGCTCTTTGTATGGCCATAAACAATCTTCGCGTGCTTGGTTTGACAGACTTACTGCTGTTGTTGTTCAAGGGTTTGACATGAAACAAAGCATTAAAGATAATTCAGTCTTTACCAGACCACTATTGATGGTTGCATATATATGGTTGTTTATATTGATGATATCGTGATTACTGGTAATAATACGATTGACATCTCTATGTTGAAAGTGTTCCTCCAAGAGTAGTTCAAACCAAAGATCTTGGACCATTGTGGTACTTCCTTGGCATTGAAGTCTCTAAGCATGAAAATGACATCTTTTTGCCCCAAAAAAATATACTCTCGATTTATTGCAGGATACTTGGATGTCAAAAGCAAACAGTTGTGAATCCCCTATGCTTTCTGGTGCGAAGCTTATGCCACAAGAAGGTACTCCTATTCCTGAACCTGAGAAATATCAGAGACTTGTTGGAAAATTGAATTACTTAACCTTGACTCGTCCTGACGTTGCTTTCCCTGTTAGTGTGGTTAGTTAGTTTATGACAGATCTCATGATTGCTTATTGGGAAGCTGCATTAAGAATTGTTAAATATCTAAAGAAGGATCCATGAAATGGGGTTTTGTACCGGAGTCATGGACACTCACGTGTAAAAGCCTTTTGTCATGCTGAGTAGACTGGTTCCCCTTTTGATAGGCCTACTTCTGGTTATGCTATACTTATGGGAGGTAATCCAATTTCATGGAGTAAGAAACAAGATGTGGTAGCCAGGTCAAGTTGTGAAGCCGAGTACCGCTCTATGGCAAGCACTAATGCTGAAATTATTTGGCTTCTTTAATTTTTAAGCGAAATTAATTCTCATACTTAGAGCCCCTCCAGATTGTGGTGTGATAATCAATCTGCGCTGCACATTCGGGATAATCCTATTTTCCATTAGAGAACTAAACACATTGAAGTTGATTGTCATTTTATCAGAAATGCAAACTTTGAGCAGGTTATTGAATTTGGGTACATTTGCTCAAATGATCAATTGACAGACATACTTACAAAATTTATTACTTGGAAAAAATTGGAGTTCATTTATAACAAGCTTGACATGATTAACATCCATGATCCAGCTTGAGAGAGAGTGTTGGATTATGAAAGTATTTTCCAGTTCAGTGCATTCATCCCGTTCGGCTCTTGCATCCGGTTCGGCCACTCCATATTTATATTCAAGAGGCGCCGACGATTAGGGTTATGCAAAATTGAGAGGTACACGGTTCTCCTCCTCGATTATTTTACATTAAGCAAGAGACATCAAACAACCTCAAGAAAGTGCCGATTCTTACTCTCAGCGACTCCATTCCGAGCATTCTGAGCAGAGGGTGTAGACACATGAGTCAATGTACTTACGACCATTGTCACTGAATAACATTTTAATGGTAGCATGAAACTTAAGTGGCCATCTGATGCGGAGCAGAGATGAGGACGCGCTTTGGGCCTGTTCGGAGCTGATTTGACGACTTTCCATGTAGGACATGCCCGGATCGACAATCGGACTCCCCGATTGCGTCCGGAGCGCCGCCGCGAGTCAAAATCTTATATTACTTTATTTTTTGGACTTTTATTTCATGTATTTTGAGGCATCTCCCGCCGACCAATCATAGCCGTCGAATGAGATGCCCGAGTGCTTCTTTTATTATAAATAAGAGTGGTAGGGGGCTGAATTCAGATCATTGCAGAATTTGGAGAACTTCATTCCCGGATTCCAGCGATCCCTCCCCGGTGCCGACGCCGACGCCGTGGAACCCTAGGTGACGACTCCTAGGTGCTCGTTCTTCCCCCCAATGTACTTCCTACCCTTGCCTTCCTTTTCCACCCCTCAAACCCCTGTTCCCACCGCTACAACCCCCCAAAACAGCACCCTAAACAGTCCGACCGACTATTTCCTGCAAGCAGCCAGGCCTCCCTCCCGCTGCAGCTGCCAGCCCACCGTCGGCCCCTCCCCTTCAACGCCTCCCCCACCCAGCCCGTCGACCACCATCCTTTCTTCCCTCCTCCAGCCCTACCGCCGTCTGGCCCTCCTCAAAACCCGGCCACCATTTAGCCATCCTAAGCCCGGCCGACCCCTCCATCATCACCCCCTTCGTGTAACTACCTCCAAATCACCCTAATTCTCTAGATCCATTCAGATCTGAGAATTTCAACCCCAATCCGTTATTTTCACCACTCATACTTTCCATTTTAGCTCGGATCCAACCCTAAATAGCGGATCCAACCATCCCCGGCCCGGATCTACTCGTACGTGGCCAGATCTACCATTTTCTCACCCGATCTCATCCTTTACCGCCAAGGATAGCCACCACCTTCATTTTCACGTCGCCGGTTCCACCTCCGATCGCCGATCTACACATCCGTACCTTAATTCTTCAGTGCCTCGGTTCAGCCCGCTACTTTGTGAGTTTATTTTGTGGTATTCGATTATTTGATTTGACATTTTCATTGTTGAATAATTGTATGTGTTGTGATTCTCGCTCGTAGAAATTGTTCCAGTCTGCTAATAATTTACAGGAGAAGATATTCGCCGCGCGCTTTGCTTTGGCCCTCCGAGCGGAGGAAGCCATTGTAAATTGCCAAAATTAATGGATTGTTTTCAATTTCAAATATTTGCGCGGAGTTAGAATTATCATTGCTCAAATTTATTTGTCGAGATATCGACGATTACATTGCATTTAGGTTCAGATTAGCGTGTCACCCCTACACTATCACCTAGCGTTGTAGGTTTTGTGCTCCCCGTAGCCTACCCTACATCATTATCATTTTATGAAACCGCTGAAACATGAGAAACACTTCATTTTCGTTTTTTATCAGGTAAACCCATGTTCAATGAGAAAAATAATCTATGAAAGTAACAAACCAATGATAAACATAAATTGAAGCAACCGAGCAAAAACCTCAAACATCACAATGAATAATCATAAATGGAGTAGCTCTAGGTGGGGAAACATGAGTAAGAGAAGTACATTTGTGCTCACTCAAGTAAAAGCATTAAATATAGAGTTTGACATAGTAGGTAACAAAAGTTTCATAGTAGGGATAAAAGGTTGTCCTAGGAGACAATGCCAGGATCCAAATCAGAAGACCAGCCGCATGAAGAGCTTGCAGAGGAGTCGAGCTGGAGGGATCAACACGTCGAGTCTTTCGTGCAGTCTATCAGAGCTAATCATCGTCCCCGTCTTCAAGTCCTGAAAGATAGAAGAAGTGGTGAAAAAAATCTCTGAGCAATTCATGTAATTTGTCAAGTGATTAATAGCAAGAAGGTTTCGAGTAAACTTATGAATGTGAAGAACTGATAAGAGAGTGAGGGAAGAGCAGAGAATAGATCTTTTTCCAGCAACCGGAGAAAAAGATCCATTTGCAATTCTTACTTTGTTTCTACCAGATAGGAAAGCAGGACATGAAACTTGTAGCAGAGCCAGTCATATGATCGGTGGCTTCAGAGTCGATAATCCACTGAGTGGAGGAGTAAGTGGTATTAGAATGTGCACCCGAGAGCCCCTTGTGGGCATGTGAGGACGATGATGAACTAGATGGCTCAGTCAGATGACCATGCATCAGGCGACAAAAACATGGATCTCTTCAACAAAAAGAGCATAAGGAGCTCCAAGAGTAGTAGAGAAACCACGAGGAGTAATATCTTACATGACATTGGAAAGATGTGCAGATCGAGATGAAGGCGGTCGACCCAGAGAATGACCATAACCGCAACCTCCACGAGAGGCATGTTCTCCTCTTGGAGGGGGGAAGCCGTTAAGCTTGAAGCATATGTCCCTAGTATGACGGGCCTTCCCTCAAAACGCACACCAAATGATCTTTCTCTGTAGAATTGGGCCTAGTGTCATGAGTAGGATGACAACTAGGATTGAATTGAGCAGCAAGGGCTGAGCCCTCCGAGCCAAAGTCATGGAGTAACATTTATCGGCGATCAAATTCTTACTGCACAAGCCCGTAGATTTCTGGCAAAGAGGGGAGAAAACACTCAAATATCTGAACGTTAATATGATCAAAATCACGATGTAGACTATGAAGGGATTCAATGATCCGGTTGCGTTCTTCTCGAGCCCGAACAAGCATTTCATCTAAAGGAGAAACAAGAGTAAGCACATCAAAGTGATCTTATTTTTGATAGAGATGAGTAAACTCCAGGTACTAGGTGGGCGGGGGGGGGGGGGGGACGATCGCCCCTGCTTCTTAAGAAATATCCATCGTCATAATTGAAAAATCTGAGCGACAATCCCATGACAAGAATATGTAACCTCAACTCACTTCCAAATATAAGCTATTGTGCCTAGGAACAAGTAATTGTGAGCGATTGAGCCCTGTAGGAGTTGAGGGCCACAACATTACCTAGGAGTTTTTAGACTCCCATACCGGCCAATCTAGGTATGCTTGTACATGTTTTGTGGTGGTGCAAATAATATATCCAATCATACAACGAGTTTTAGGGCTAGAGTGATGGAACGATCCCACAGGAGGTAGTTAGTGTCGTCTAGTTTCATGGTGGTAATTTGAGGAGTACCATGGTTGTGGGTTGCTCGACCGGATCCCAAAGTTTACATCAGGGTGGAGCAACACAAACACTAAAGGACATATTTGTAGAATCAACACTCCCATCCATAACAATTCATTGGTAGATACCATAGAATCACTGAAATTTGGAGAAGGGGAATTTCCATAGGGTTTTCTTATGAAAGAGAAACCGAAGACAGTTCTGGAAGCAAAACCAATAGAACGTAGTGAATCGAGTATAAAAATACAGAGGAAGAACCATCCTCAATAGGAGAAGGAACCAACACCAAAAATGAGGGATTCAAGTCCTCATGCCGCCGATGCCCGGAAGCAGCGAACAGGACGACGGAGAAGAGGTGAGTGAAGAGAGGCGAGCCAGTGGAGCGATGGGTTTGGCGGAATGAGCGGTAGAGGAGGCGCAAACTCGAGAAGCGAGCGAGCGAATGACGAATCAGTAGAGCGGATCATGTGAGTGGGACACGTGATTAGGGTTTCTCTGATACCACGTTATCAGGCATCCCCAAATTGGCCGCAATAGGAGTCTAAAAATTCCTTGGTGATGTCGTGGTTCCTCAACTCCATGTAGGACTTCATTACTCGTAATTATCTTTTCCTAGACACTGCGACCAATATTTGGAAGCGAGCTGAGGTTACATATTCGTGTCGTGGGAAAGCCACTCAGATTTTTCAACTACGACAACAAATATTTTTTCTAAAGCAGGACGATCGTCCCCTTGCCGCCTACTACCTGAACTTTACTCAGTTCTATCAAAAATATGATCACTTTGAGGCACTTCTTATGTTTCTCCTAAAGATAAAGTGCTTGTTCGGGATCGCGAAGAACACAATCGGTTGTTTGAATTCCTTAATGGTCTGCATCGTGATTTTGATTCTATTATTATTTAGATTTTTGGGCGCTCTCCTCTCCCCTATCTGCTAGAAGATTACAACCGTGTGCAACAATAATTTGATCGCCAACAGACATTAATTCCTGACTCGGGCTCGGCCCTTGCTACTCAATTCAACCTCAGTGGTCGTCCTATTCGTGACACTCAACCCAAGTCTACGGAGAAGGATCATTTGGTGTGTGATTATTGCGGTAAGGCTCGCCATACTAGGGATACATATTTCAAGCTTCGCGACTTTCCCCATCCAAGAGGAGGTTCTACCTCTCGTGGAGGCCGTGACTATGATCGTTATCCATATTGGCCACCTCCATTCCGATATGCACATCTTTTAGATGCCATGGAAGATATTGCTCCCGATGGTTGCCCTGCTACTCCCAGAGCTTCTTCTGCCCTTTCTACTGAAGAGATCCAGGCTTTTCGTCGCCTGATACATGGTCATCCGTCCGAACCGTCTAGTTCATCATCGTCCTTTTATGCCCACCAGGGGCTCATGGGTACACATTTTACAACCGCTCCTCACTTTCCTCTATCTGATAGAGACAACATGAGCATTGCTGATGAATCTTTTTCTTCTATTTCTAGAAAAGGATCCATTCCCTGCTCTTCCCTCACTCTCAATTCAGTTCTTCAAGTTCCTAAGTTTTTTCGAAACCTTCTTTCTTTTAGTCACTTCACTAATCCTATGAATTGTTCAGTGAATTTCCCCCCACTTTTTGCATCTGTCAGGACCTGAAGATTGTCACGGTGAGCGGCTCTGGTAGACTATGCGAAAGCCTTTACGTGTTTGATCCTTCCAGCTCGACTCCTCCACAAGCTCTTCATGTGGCTTAATTTTCTGATTTGGATTCTGGCATTGTTGTCTAAGACATCCTTTTATCCATACTATGAAACTTTTGTTACCTGCTATATCCAACTCTTTGTTCAATACTTTTACTTGAGTAAGCATAAACATACTTTTCTTACTCATATTTCCACACTTAGTGCTACTCCTTTTGTAATTGTTCTTTTTGATATTTGTGGCCCTTGCCCGATTGTTTTATTTTGGTTGTCACTGGTTTGCTACTTTCATAGATTCTTTCTCGCCGCACATGAGTTTACCCGATGAAAAAATGAAGTGTTTTCCCTGTTTCAGCGGTTCCATAAAATGATAGCAACTCAGTTCCATGCTACCATTAAAGTGTTGTGCAATCACAATGGTCGTGAATACATTAACTCTCACTTTGAGCACTACGTCAGTGACCTGGGCATCATCCACCAAACTTCATGTTTCTACACCCTTGCTTAGAATGGAGTACTTGAGCCTAAAAATCATCACCTTCTTGAAATTGGTCGATGTCTCTTGCTTAAGATACACCTCACTAAATATTATTGTGGGGGGGGGGGGGGGTGTTGTCCTTACACATCTTATTAATTGCATGTCCACTCGTATCCTTTTACATAAAACCCCATCGACACTCGAACTTCCTCCTACTCAAATTCCTCCACATCTCTTTGAGTGTTTATTTTGTCCATGTGCATTACACATCCAAACTTGACCCCCGCGCACCACAGTGCCGTTGTCAGATATTCTTCCACCCAAAATGGTACGAGTGCTATCATACAGTGATCCGAGAGTCAATTGTCTCCATAAATGTCACCTTTCATGAATCTCAATCTTACTATGCATACTTACTTTAGGGGAAGTTATTACCATGAAAGTGAGCTCTCCCTCTATTCCTCTACCTATTTACTCTTCATATCAGCCTACTCATACTCCTACTCCCATTAGTCCGATTGTTCTGACTTTGCCTCCTCGGCCTCCTCCTTTGCAGGTCTATACTTGGAGACGTAGGGGCATAAACACTAAGGTTTCACCCGTAATACCAAATCCGTCACCAGATTCGTCTTCGGGTACTCAAGGTAACCACACCTCTACCCGCATCCCTTGTCTCATTTTGTCTTATGACTCTTTGTCTTCCTCACATAGAGCATTTTTCACCTCCATGTCTTCCATATCCATCCTTTCTTCTTGGCAGGAAGCTCTCTGACACTAAAAGCTAAAGATAGCTATGATTAAAGAATTGATAGTTCTTGAAGAAAAGTTACGTATGAGATCTTGTTCATCTTCCTCAAGTGAAGACTGTTGTTGAATATAAGTGGGTCTTTTCAGTGAAACAAAACTCTCAGTGGCTTGTTGATCGTTACAAAGCTAGATTGATGGCCAGCTGCTATACTCAGACTGTTGAAATTGACTATCAGAAAACCTTTGCTCAAGTAGCAAAGTTGAATTCCGTTAGAATTTTGCTCTCATATGCACAATGCAAATGGTGGATTCTTAGCCAGTTTGACACGAAGAATGCCTTCCTCCAATAGGGATTTAAAAGAGGAGGTATACATGTATCTAATAGAAAAACGATCAAAAGTATTATTCACATCAACAATATGGTATAAATACATGTACATGAGAGGATGCTCACAACACCCAAGATGCACCTAAGCTATGTTTACCATTTATAATGTACATTATATCTAACACCCCCTCAAACTCATGGAGGATCTTGCCCCAAGAGTTTGGCCGATCAATAGACATGTTGGATCCGCGACTGCAGCTTAGTCATCAAATCTGCAATCCGCTACTCGAAAGGAACAAATGAAGGAGCAATGGTGCCACGGCCATGTTGCTCACGTAGGAAGAAAGTATCCACCCCGATATGCCTTGAGAGTGAGCGCTTCGCCGGGTTTAGAGTAATCTGAATGACACTGGTGTTATCACAGTAGAGTGGAGTGAGATCTGGAGAAGGGACACCAAGGTCCTCAAGAAGCCAATGAAGCTAAATGATATCCTCAGCGATGGTAGCCATTACCCGAAGATCAGCCTCAATGCTGGAATGAGAAACACTAATATGTTTCTTGGACTTTCATGTAATAAGTGAAAAACCCAAGAACAGATAGAAACCAGTCATAGAGCAACGATCAACATGATCACTAGCCTGGGTAGCATCCAAGTAAGCACGAAGCTATAAAGAACTATAACTGGAGAAGAAGAGACCATGAGAAGTCATCGTCCGGATATAGCGCAGGAGCCACAACAGGTGACAAATAATGCATAGAGGTCAAAGGTAAGTGCACTAACAAATTGGCTCAACACATGAACAACATGGACATTGCCGGACCGAGTAATGGTGAGGTAGACGAGACTCCCAACAAGGTGGCAGTAGCGAGTAAGATCAGAGAGTGAAATCTCATCATCCGTACGTAGCTGAAGGTGAAGCTCCATAAGGGTGTCCACTATGCGAGAGTCAGAACGTGCAGCCCGAGCTAAGAAATCTGATGTGTAATGCTCCTGAGAGAGCTGAAAAACGCGATCTGTAGAGCTAACCTCCAGGCCCAAGAATTAGCTCAACTGTCCAAGGTCAGTCATCTGAAACTGCTGTTGAAGGTGATGCTTGACGAAAGCCACATGAGAAGTATCATCGCCGATGATAATCATATCATCCATTTAAAGTAATAGAATAGTCTAGCCACGAGAGGAGTTTACAAATAGAATTGGATCATGTGAACTCGGCTGAAAACTGACAGCTGTACTGGCTGAGCTGAAACATGTAAATCACGTGCGGGACACCTGCTTTAGCCCACAAAAAGCTCGCCTCAAGCGGCAGACAAGGCCTGAAGGGGAGGAGAGATTAGAAGGAGGAAGCATATACATCTCCTGTTGAAGATCGCCGTGAAGAAAAACATTCTTCACATCGAGCAAAGACAGAGAACAGTGACGAATAACTGTAACTGCAATAAGAGTACGAATCATAGTCATGTGAGCGATCAAAGCAAAAGTCTCGTCGTAGTCGCGTCTCTACTACTGAAAAACAAGCCACAAGTCCAGCCTTGTACCTCTCCACAGAACCATTAGAGGAAGTATTGATCTAAAGATCCACTTGCTAGTAATAGGAACAACGGTCGGTGAAAGAGGGACGAACTCTCAAGTACGAGTGTGCTCAAATGCCTCCAACTCACCAGACATGACAGCCTGCCACTCAAGTTTCTGGGCAACCTCACGATAGTAAGTCGGCTTTGGAGTACCACAGACAATAAGATGAAGAGAAGGAAGATCCAACGATAGTGTAGTAAGATTAAGGCAGTCGGTAGGATGTCTCTCACGAAGTCGGTAGCGACACATAGGAGGATCATCCACAAAACACTCGCTGTAGGAGACATACACTGAGTCTAGGGACACTGGAGGCGTTGGAACAGAAGGGGGACGACGAGTGTAATGATATGGAAGGGGGACGACGAGCTCGTCAGAAGGAGAAGCGGGCGGCGAAGGGGAGGAGTGAGGAGGTGAGACTGGAGAGGTCGGAGGTGGTGTCGACTGCGACAAGGGAAGAGAAAAGGAACATGATAGAGACGACGAGGGGGAAATAGAGACGTGAGGAGGGAGAAAAGAATTAGGGCTAAGATTTGAGAGAAAGAGAGGGAAATACTGAATAGTTCTTTGCTTGCCCTCGCCAGACCAGCCCTAGAGGTATTTATATCTCTGGACCAAGAGGGGGGCGGCTCGCCCTCCTCATACGGGCTGAACCCGCGGGTTCAGCCCCAAGTCGCCGTGGATTAATTGAGGGGGGCTGAACCGTTAGGTTCAACCCTATCTTGTGCTGCCTCCTTCCGCCGTCACGCGTATTGCCGACCCGTGAATCGGTTGTTATCCGGGTCATAACAAAACATACCGGAGGAGAGGAGACATGAGACAGTGAGATGGGAAGGGTAAGAAACTGCACATCAGAGAGAGTAACAGATGAGTGTGAGGTCGAGGAGACAGAGGATTCAAAGAAAGGGTGAGACTTTTCAAAGATGACATCACGTGAGATGCAAAGTTGACGTACCACATAGTCATAATAATGACAACCCTTATGCTCAGGACTGTATCCAAGAAAGTTAAATGGAACAGGCTGAGCAGAGTGCTTGATGTGCTGGAGAGAATAAAATATAGTACTAACAGCCAAAACACGAAGATGCGTGTAACAGGGGGGGGGGGAGTTGAGAGTATAGACACACACTGAGACTCTGGCCTTAAAGGAAAGTTGAAGGCTGCAGCCTGCAGGTTAATAAGGTAGACAACAGTGGAAACAACCACAACCCAAAAATGAGGAGGAACGTGGGAGGAGATGAGGAGGGTGCAGGATGTCTCAATAATGTTGCAATGCTTCCTTTTGGCGGTGCCATTCTGAGCGTGAGCACTGAGGCAGAAAAGCTGATGGAAAGTATCGTGGGTTTCTAGCAGGTCACAAAAGGCATGTGAGAGACACTTTCACCTAAGTCAGAATGGAAAACAAAAAATTGGATGCACTCCATAGCAGAAAATTGAGTGCGCACCATAACAGAAAAAGTAACATAAAATAACATCACTCAAACCTTTATCCCACTATAGTGGGTCGGCTATATGGATCCTTTGTCGCCATTGTGCCCTATCTTTTGTCGTAATCTCACTAGCAGAAAAAGCAATATAAATAAAAAAAAATTCAGAACGAGAATACATAAAGTATACCTGACAATAACGAGAATAGTCATAAAAAAAAATAACATAATACCGTATCCGCCCTTGGAAACAAAAGATGTGAGACCGCATACATCAGAATGAAATAAATCAAAAGGATGCTGAGATCTAGACTCACTAGGCTAATAGGGGAGTTGTAGCTATTTACCAAGCTTACAACCCGTGCAAGAGTGAGACCGATCAGCAAAAACACGACCAAGGAAACCATGACGAATGAGAGAAGCTTGACGCGGATCACTGGGATGACTGAGACAGTGATGCCACTGAGAGAATCCCGTTGAAGGAAGACAACGTAGATGACACCGATGACAATGGAGTGGATGAAAGGTGGAGGCGATCAAGTATGTACCCCCCATTACGATGACGACTAGATCCAAGGAGTGTTCTTGTCAGAGGTTCCTGCACACGACACACAAATTCATAAAATATTACAAGACAATCGTGAGATGTAAGTGGCTGACAAATATAAGGTTCATGAATAACTTGGATATGTAGGCAACATCAGGAACATGAAAAAGACTGGTATGATGGAAGCCACAACTGGTGATGAGGAGAACATTGCTATTTGCTACCATAATGCTAAGGTCATAGGAGACGAGCTGACATGACAAGAGGTGGGTGGCAAGTTATGTGAAAAGAGGCTCCAGAGTCAAGCAATAAGTCGGAGGGAGAGATACCTGTAGGGGCGGAGGCAGCCAACTGAGAGGCAGAGGCGTCAGAAGCATCCAGTGTGAGCACAAAAGCAGATGACCGAGGCAGTGAACCATAAGAGAAGTGCTCGGTAATCTGCTGGGCGAGCTCAGAATCAGAGTGTCTGCACCAGAGCAGAGAAGTGTGCTGAAGGTGCACCGAGGGCATGCTGCTGACTAGACTGCTGAGCACTCTGAAGCTTGCGACACTCAAATTTGACTTGACCAAAACATTGACAGTAGTGGCAGCGGACATGCGAGCGACGAGGAGCACCATACTGAGCATCTAGTGGCACCGAAGGAGGAGAACGAGGAGCAAGGCACACCAGAGCACTATAACCAAGCGAGGGTAGCAGTAAAGCACTCACAAGAGAAGACTGTGGTAGAAGCTAGGGAGCAAGAAGAACAACATGAGACATCTCACCAGGAGAAGCAACAGTTTCCAAGGAGTGGAGACGAGTCTCCTCAGCAATCACCAAGGCCAAAGTATCACTAAGAGACTGCGGAGGATCCCAGTGCAAAAGCTGTGCTCGAACAGACTTGAACTCTGGGCGTAGGCGCATAAGAAATTCATACATACACTGGAAGTCACGATCCCGGGATATAACAACACACTGAGTGCATGTAATGCAGGGTAAAGGTGCCATCTCATCACACTGATGTCAAAGGTTCAGGAGCTCATCAAAGAAAGCCTATACAGACCGATCATGCTGGTAGTAGACACAAAGGGTCTAAAATAGGGAGTAGCATAGAGCCTGACTAGATGACAAGTAGAGGCGACACAAGTGATCCCACATCGTCTTGGCTGTAGGTAACTCGTAGACGGTCCTGCGAATGGAGAGCTCACAGGACTGACATATGACGACTATTTCACGAGAGTGGTCAGCGCGCCACCTCGCCATGTCGGAGTGCTAGTAGTGGTTGTGCTGACACTGGAAGAGAGGGAGTCCGCTAGACTGGCAGCCGGTGTAATGTTTGTTGGAGTCGCAACCGATGAGGGAGGAGCAGGCTCAGTGCGTCAATGTGGCCCCATAGATCGAGACCACATGGGATCACGCCGACGGTGGCAGACCATGCCTTATAGTTCCACCCGTCAAGGAAGACGTCAATCTTCTGAAGAAAAACGAATGAGGATTGAGATAATGTCATCGAACTAATAGAGGATGGGCCTGGCCGGAGAAGATTAATCGAGTTGATCGTGGCTGCAGTAATCAGTCAGAGGAGGAGAACAAGGTCGACTGTTAGGACTCCGACGAAAGTTGTCGATGTCATCGCCGGATCAAAGCAAGATTAGAGCTGCATTGGGAGAAGTGCCATGGAAACTGTAGAGACGGGAATCAATAAGAGCTTTGCGAATTAGGGAATCAACGAATCAGTGCAATGGGATTCGCTAATCAGCGTATTGGCGAGAAGTGTGATGGATGGTAGCAATGACAGATGCGAATCTGCGATCGATGAATCTGCGACAGGAAAAGCGAATCAGTGAATTTGCGACAGGAAGAGTGAAGGGAAAGAATGTGCGACTGAAGCCACGAAGAGCAGTGATGGAAGCAGATCACCATCGACAGAATCAATTACGCTCGTGGAAAACCCTAGGGCTCTGATACCATGATAGAAAAAGGATTAAAAGTAATATTACATCAACAATAAGGTATATATACATGTACATGAGAGGGTGCTCACAACACTTAAGGTGAACCTAAGCTATGACTACCATGTGTAATGTATAATAAATCTAACAATCTCGACCTCCGGGTCTTGCCGCTGAAGGATTTGAGGGAAATGTCTGTAGGTTGAAGAAGACTCTATATGACTTAAAACAAATTCCTAGGGCCTGGTTTGGAAGGTTCCATATAGCCATGAAGACATTTGGTTACACCCAGAGTAATGTCGATCATATCTTGTTTATAGAGCATAGGAAAGAAAAGCTGGCCGCTCTTATTGTGAATGTGGACGGCAATGTTATAACTGGAGATGACATGGAGGAGATCCAAAGTCTGAAGGAAAGTCTGACAAGCAAATATGAAGTAAAAGATCTTGAGAAGTCGCCAGTTCCAAGCACGAGATCTTTATCTCTCAGAGGAAGTACATCCTTAACTTACTTGAGACATCTGGGATTGGTGAGTGTAGATCTACTCACACCCCAATTAAAGCCAACCATAAATTGGGGGAGATGCTGGAGAATTGGTTGCTGACATTACAAATGTCAACTGGACGAGATCTGTTGATGACCTAAGATCTACTTTTGGTTATTGCTACCTGATTGAGGGTAATCTGGAAAAGCTAAAAACAGTATGTGGTCGGCAGGTCTAGTGCTGAAGCGGAATTCAGAGTTATAACTCTGGGGATATGTGAAGGAATGTGGATTTGGCCCATTATGTACGAACTTGGGTTACAAAGCAGAAATCCTATCTTGCTTTACGGTGATAACATGCAACTATCAATATTGCACACAAATCTGTTCAGCTTGACCACACAATACTTGTTGAAGTTTACAACCAATTATCAAGTAAAATGCAGTAAGGGGAGTTGTGAGTACTCCATTTGTCTTCTCTGATCAGGAACTTGCTTATGTTCTTAACTAAGGGATTGAGTCAGAGGGCCTTTGAGAATATTTTGGGTAAGTTGGGTTTGACAGACATCACAAGCCCAACTTGAAGGAGAGTGTTAGAGTTTATGAATTATTTTGTTATGTCTCTTGTATTTTCCTTGTTTTTCTCTTGTATTGTTCTCACTCCTATATATTATGTAGTGTAAACTAATTGAAGCAGTACTAGTTTTCTAATTTCAATCGAGATATTTCTCTCTAGATTTGAGATTTGAGGTGGTCTCGCCATTATATATGCTTGGGAAAACTAGTGTGTTTCATGGCTCTACAGAGTAATATGATTTGTGACCTCAAATTTCACTGTCCAAGATGAATTATGTGAAAAACAAGATATACCTTCATTATATGCAGAAGAGATAGGCCTATGCTCCCGAAAGCATGTCATCTCAGTGTGATTCAGGCTCTGTTTGTTTGGGCTGTTGCTGATGGAAAATAATTGATGAAAAATGGAGTTTGAGAAAAGTGTTGTTTCTGAAAAACTGAGTTTTATTAAAAAACTATTTGAGCGAAATGGAGTTTGCAGAGCGAATGAAAATAAAGTTTTGAAAAAATTATTTGATGACAAAATGGAGTTGTAGGTGATTTTTTTTCATAATATGATTACCCCCATAGAAAAAATATAAAACAGGACAAATATTTGTCTTGAAAAAGACATGTTTTTGCTTAGTCAGTTACCCTCGTAATCTCGGTCTATGTTCTTGATTCATACAACTGATGCGCACAAGCACACAATCAATCATAAGGACACAATAACATAAACAAGCACACATACACTCATGCACATGCACACACAATCCATCACATACACACAAATAAAACTACACATATAATCACATACACACGCACAAAACTACACACTGCACAAACACACAAAAACATATACACACAATCATGCACAAGCGCATACACAATCACACACAAGTGCACACACAATCACAAGGATGCACAAGGAAGAAATCAGGAAAAAGATTAGAAAAAAATGGGAAAAAATCTGGAGAAAAGATTGAAAAAAATCTGGAAAAGATTGAATTTTTTTGGAAAAAATCTGTAAATGGGAAGCTCAAGGAAGAAAAAAAGCATACTAAAAAATCTGTAACTACCAGATGTTCGACCTGGGTTTCAAGGATCCGGCAAACAGAGCCTAATCTTGTTCTCATCGATAGCTGGGATGAAGGTAGATGGGAAGACAACCTAGAGAGCAGAGGAATCATCAATGTGAACTGCGATTTACGGAGGGAGAAAGAAAGATGTGGTATCTAATCTGGGCGAGATGACGTTTCAAGAAGGGGAGATGTCGTCGCCTGATATGGGGCGAATCCGGGAGACGCAGTTGCTGGCGAAATAGGGGCGGAATAACTCCGTCGACGCTGGCAAAATGGCAGGCGGAGATGGACGGGAAAGCTGGTGATCGGGGGAAGGCTCGTGCTCGCTAGGGTTATCAGGAGCTGGATGGCACAGTTGGACTGGAGCTGGGAGGCGCGGTTGAAATACTGGGTAAAATAGCTGATATAAATAACCGGCATTTCCATAAACAACCGAACCAAACAATCCGCTTGTACAAAACCTCGTTTTTGACCACCTCTACCGGAGTCCATCATCCCAACCAAACGCCACATCAGATGGCCACAATATGTGCACATCCGAATATTTTACCCTTTAGAGTCATCCTGACCTCCTCGTGACAGGTGTAGCTGTGGGAGGTGTTCCGGCTGGCTGCTGAAAAAGTGAGAAGGCAATGGTATATGGAGATCAACAAGCTGAGTAAGCTTCAACACCATCGAGCAGTCATCAGATAAAAAGGCATCGTGTGAGCAGATAAAACATTTACTTGAACACTATGCAAGTGTGAGGGCACTCTAGCCATCATTAAAGCAATACCTACTGCCTCTTTTTGAAATTTCTGAGCATCAAAGTCAAGAGTGTCTGATTGATGTTGAATCCAATCCTTAATCTTTATTTTATATTGGGCCACAAACAATGTCCTATATCCATTTGATCCTAGTCAACATTCTAAAATCTCGAAATAAGTCGAACAAATAGTCAAATACTGAAGACTATCCTCCCCAAAATAGAGAGACTTTCAGTTCGTTGTGACGACCCACAGATCGCCACAACAAACAATAATTATCAGGTGCAATTTTTTTCCCAAGCGCAACACAGTATGTATGATTATATAAAAACACAAATGTACAAAATAAAAACTTTCATTACATTAAAAGCTTGATTATATAGTTTTATCAGATACTAAATACAACAGACGCGTACAACCTTACAACAACTACTACAACAATACATCCAGCCTGCCATGTACATAAAACATACTCAACCAACCCACTAAAACTGACAGACTGCTCAGTCTTCTATCTGATTACATACAAGACATTGTAGGTCCTGACATGTCTTTACTTGTCTATCTACTGCCTCTCCTATGCCTACAAATATTTTTACCCATACCTTAGATCGTTTCTCACTTTTCTTTCTTCTTTTGTCAACATCCTAACTCTGTCCGGAATTTCAATGGGACCCTAAAAAATAGAGTAATGACGGGTTAGCCATAATAAAATGACCAAGTGCAAAATTTACGGCTGTATATGCAAAACAAGAGAGTAAGGTGGCATTTGGTTCAACTTATTTGTTGCTGTGCGGCTAGAACGCACTGCAAATTTGTAAGTAAGCGCTGTTTGGTTTGGCTTTTCTCAAACCCACGTTTATTTGTGGCCGCCCTTTTCCTTATATCCCAAGACGCAAAGATTTTTTTGCGGTGAAAAGCAGAAGGCCCTCCCCGATCCCGCTCCCCCCTTCCCTGTCGACGAAGAAGACGATGCACCTCTCCCAATCCTTCCTTCCAGACGACGACGGTCGTGGGTTTTTTCCGGTGAATCGCCTGCATCGGCGGACAACGACGACGACGTGAGCCGCCTGCATCGACGACGACGTGAATCCCGTGCGTCTCTCCCGATCCCTTTTCCTTGTCGATGGTGACAGCTTGAATCACCTGCATCGGCGCACTTCACTAGTTTTCCCCAGGTTTTTTTCTCCCAGTGGCTCGTCTCCTAAATTTTTGCTCTGCATCGTTTTGATTCCCCTCCATCTGCTTGTTTTGGGTATGTTTCCGTTGTTGATTTTCTCCTGCAGTTCTGCCCCTCCTGCATCTCCAGCTCTGTTTGGTACGCAACCCTTCCTGCATCTCCGGTTTTGATTTGCAGCAGGTTTTAATAGGATATCAATTTGGTCATTACAACAATTGTTTTTACTTTTTTTTACCTTGTGTTGTATTATGTGAGTGGTGTGTGTGTGTGTGTGTGTGGTGTGTGTTGTATGTGTGACTTGTATGTGCGATTGTGACTTGTTTGTGTGGTGTATGTTTGTATGTGTGTGTTGTTTGTGTGTGTGTTGTTTGTGTGTGTGTGGTGTATGTGTGTGATTGTATGTGTGACTTGTATGTGTGTGTGTGACTTGTATGTGTGTGTGTGTGACTTGTATGTGTGTGTGTTGTTTGTGTGTGATTGTGTGTTGTATGTGTGACTTGTATGTGTGTGTGTGCGACTTATATGTGTGGTGTATGTTTGTATGTGTGTGTTGTTTGTGTGTGTGTGTTGTTTGTGTGTGTGTGTTGTTTGTGTGTGTGTGTTGTTTGTGTGCATGTGATTGTGTGTTGTTTGTGTGGTGTATGTGTGCGTTGTTTGTGTTATATGCGATGTGTGTTGTTTGTGTGTTTTGTAAATATTTATGGTTATTATGGATTATTGTTCATAAATATGTATGTGTGTATTTATTTTTCTAAGGATGGACAAATCAAAAGATGGTGGGATGACCGCTTTTTGGGACACTACAGATATTTATTCCAAAAATTTAATTGTTAGTAATTAAAAAATGTGGAAAAAAATTCACTCAAAACTCCGTTTTGTTTCCAAACAACTTTTTGAAAACTCCGTTTTGCAAACTCTATTTCACCCAAACAGTTTTTTTTATCAAAACTCCATTTACCAGAAGCAACACTTTTTCTATCAACAGGTTTTCATCAGCAGCTTACCATCAGCAACAACCCAACCAAACAGAGCCTAAGTTACAATGTGCATAAAATTTATTAAATATCTAAGCAATAGAAAGCGACTTTAAGCTGTACAAAGCTGTTGCAATGACTATAAGCAGTAAATATTAATATGATTCATTAAATAATTCTTCCATAGATTTTGTTACGTTCAATGTTAGTTCATTTCATTTTAATGTCCTTTTTGTTTTAATTTTTCGAAGCCAAATGGCCAAAATATTTATGTATATATACTTATTCAGCCGACTGTAAGTACCCACCCTCCATGAATATGCATAGAAATTCAGCAAATCTCTATTATTGCAACTGACCAACAATGTAATGAACAAATCCCCAAAATCAAATGTCATACAAGCAAAACCCTAGCTTCCTTATAATGAAATCTGTTGGAAGAAACATCCGTAAAAGCCCTTGAGAAAGCCCATCTTGGGCCCTCTTCATCCATATGTATTAGTCCCACATCATGGTTTGAGATTCCTCTCTTTTTCTTTTCCTATATTATTGTACAAAGACTTGTATTCAAGGGAGATTGAGAAATTAATAAAGATTTTTTACATTTCTCTTTTTGGTGATATTCTCAATATGGTATTAGAGCGATCCAGTACTTAGTTCCTTTTTTCGGGTCCTCTTGCTCACTGTCTCTGGGCGGTTAGACATTGTCTAACTGCAGGTCTCTGCTTGTTTTTCTGTTCGCCGCGGCTAGCCCTTTTCTACCCGTTGGCTGCCCTCTGCTCCTTTCCCCTGTTTCTTTTCCTCCATTTGCTCTCTTTTTTATAGCTAATCCCCCCTCTGACAGTGGGCCCCTCAAATGATTACTTTCTACAGTCTTCTTCGCTTTGCCGCACGCTGTGCGGACTTTGCTGGCTCGCACGGTCTCTACCCTTACTCACGCAGTTTTTGTTTTTCCAAGTGTGCGGTCTCCATCCTCTGGCTAGCGACTTGCCACTCCTCTTTCTCTATGGTGTGCTATCCGCCAGGCTGCAGATTTTTCCCCCATCGTTTCTATCCTAACCGCAGTGTGCGACCTTCATTTCCTCCGGCTAGCGACTTCCCAGTTCCCTGTTTTTTCTTGGTCGCAATTGTAGCCTGCGGCTTGCATCTTCCTGCCTCTGCGACCTGCTCAGTTTCTCGCGCGACCTGTCTGTTGCAGTTCGCCTGGCCGTTATGATCTTGCTCATTGTCTCTTTCCGCGTGCTTAGCCTCTTCTAGTGCAACCACTATTGGTCTCCTGGCCGCTGCTTCCTGGATCCCTCTTGCTGCTTACTCGCAGGGGGTCTTTCTGCTTGCCGCAGTTGCCTGTCGGCTGATTTCTCCCCAAGCCGTCGGCCTGCTGCCGCTACCCGCTGCTTCTTGCCGCTCCTCTCTCCCTTCTAGCCGCACCAGGGTGCTGATCCGTGTGCTATTGTCGGACTGTGTCCTTCATGGCGTCTAATCCCGCGCCCTCTCTTCCCGCTCGTGCTGCATTACCTATTCCCGAAGTCCGTGATGAACTGCAGATCACCACTATTTCTCTTAGTGGGAAGAAGAATTTTGTTGAATGAGTGCATTCTGTCTGTCGTGTTCTTCAGACTAATGGTCTCTTGCATCATGTAACTAAGGAAGCACCTTTGGCTCCCACTGACGACTAACTTTGTGATGATGACTGTGCCCAGACATGGATTCTCAACTCTCTGGATGGTGAGCCTTATCGTATGACCATGTTTCATGAGACAGCCAATGCGATGTGGGATGAACTTCATTCTCTCTATTCCGGAAAAGACTGCCTTCAACATTTGTTTAACATCATAACAAATCCTCAATAGCTCGACTCCGTAGGTGCTGGTGACTTAACCTCCTTTGTTGCACGGTCGAAAATGTTAGTTGAGGCATAGATTCAACATCAGCCTCCTACTATTGATCTTGCTGCGCAGCATGCTTAGAAAGAAGCTGTTGGAATTTCTATGATGATGGCTCGTGTTTCACCTCATCTTCATAGTGTTCGGGCTCAGATCTTCTCCTCCTCCACAGTTCCTTCTTTCTCCGATGTTTGCTCAATGCTGTTGAAGGTGACACCACCCCGTGATGCTCCCGGTCCTCCCTCTGTCTCTTCTTCAACACTTATCTCCATCTCAACCCCCTCCTCCCTCTACCCGAGGAGGTCGTAGAGGCTATCGAGGGGGGGGGGGAGGGGTCGCACCAGCCGATCTAAGTTCAGGTGTACTCATTGTGGAAGGGAGGGTCATCTCGTGGAGACTTGTTGTCGTAAACATGGTCTACCGCCTCATTTTAATGTCTCTGTTGCTACTGATACATCGTCTACCTCTCAGATCAATATTGAGGCTATGTGCCTTCAACTCCAACATCTCCGAGGGTTACTCCATCGTCCGCCTAGTTCCGTCGCTTCTGTCTCCAATGAAGGTATTGTTTTTCTGTCTCCAATAAGGTACTGCTTGCTTCTCCAATAGGCCATGTTGGATTGTGGACTCTGGTGCCACTCATCACATCACTTCGTAGCAACCACCTCAGTACTTGGTTGCTTCACATCCCAAGTTTATCACTGTTGCAAATGGTGACACTGCCCCTGTCTCCGGTTCTGTTGATATGCCCTTCACTGCCTCTTATCTCTATGCTCGGTTCTCCATGTCCCGGGTTCCCCTTTTAACCTCCTTTCTGATAGTCTCCTTACTGAAAATTTTGATTGCTCTGTAACCTTCACACCTTCTTTTGTTGTGCAGGATCGACGGATGCAGAATGTCATTGGTAGAGGACGATTGTGCAATGGGAACTATCTTCTGGATGTATCTCCCACCATTCTCTCCTCCGTCACATCTGTGGAGTGACATCAGCGTCTTGGGCATGCTGCTCTTCCAATTCTCAAGAAGGCTCTACCTAACTTATCTCTTCCTGCTTTTACCTGCGATTCCTGTATCTTTGGAAAACAACACAGTTTTTCTTTTCCTCCTCATTGTACTCGGAGCGATGCTCCTTTTGATTTAGTGCATTCAGATGTTTGATGATCGTTTAAAGTTGCTAGTTTATCTGATTATCATTATTTCATTACCTTTGTTGATGATTATTCTCGCATGAAGTGACTGTATTTCATGATCGATCAAATCTAACTAGTGTATTTCAGACGTTTATTATTGGGACTCCTACCCAATTTTTCCGCACAATTAAAACTCTCCGTATAGACAATACTCGCGAATACACTAGTCATGCATTTGATGATCTTTGTACTGAGTTTGAGATCATTCATCATACCTCTTGTGTTTATACTCCCCAACAAAATGGTGTGACTGAGCACAAAAATAGACATCTTCTTGATGTGTTTTCTCACTCATGTTCTAAATGAATGTGCCCACGTCTTATTGTCACTTTGCAGTTTCTACGGCCTGCTATCTCATCAATCGTCTGTCCTCCTCCATTCTCCACTATGCCACTCCATTTAGCCTTCTCTTTCCCTCCACACCACTCTTCTCCCTCACACCTCGAGTATTTGGTTGTGCCTGTTATGTCTATAATCTTGGTCCATCCACTGATAAATTTGCTCCCCGAGCTACTAAATATACTTTTGTTGGTTACTCGCGTACTCAGAAAGTCTATGTGCGGTATTCTCACACTAATAGGAAAGTTGTTGTGTCTACTGATATTACCTTTCTAAAAGATCAACCCTTTTACTCCGCTCCTTCCTCTCCTGCTTAACCACCATTATTGCCACGACCTGCCATCTCGGTTACCTCTCCTCTACCACTACACCTACCCACCCCAGTTACCATCCCGAACGAACCACCTCTTCTCTGAGCCTATGTTTGTTGTCCTCCCCCTCTAGAGCACATCAACGATTGCTTTTTACCTCTGGCACGTCTCGACCTGCTGATCCGGCTCCAATCTTCACGTCTCATCTCCTGACGAATTATATATCGTTGCATCGCCTCTCCCCCTTCTGAGATTTACAACCTTTTTATCCTTTATTTCTATACCCAACTCTTTGCAGGAAGCTCTCCAACATCTGGAGTGGCGTGCGGCCATGGATGAGGAAATGACTGCCCTCTGGGCTAATCAAACATTGGATCTGGTTTCTCTTCCTCCAGGGTAGACGTGTGTTGGCTGTAAATTGGTCTTCACGCTCAAACATGCTCCTGATGGAACCATTGACCGTCTCAAGGCTCGTCTTATGGAGCGTGGGTTTACCCAACTGCAAGATCTTGATTATGATGAGACCTTCTCTCCCGTTGCCAAGCTGAACACCGCTCATGTCCTCATTTCTTTGGCTATCCATCAAAGGTGACAATTACTTCAGTTAAATATTAAAAACGCCTTTCTTAATGACGATCTTCAAGAAACTGCCTACATGCACCAGCCTTTCGGGTTTGAGACCACGAGGGAGTCACTTGTTTGTCGCTTCAAGAAATCTATCTATTGTCTCAAGCAATCTCCTCGCGCTTAGTTTACAAGTTCAGTAAGGTTGTCCGTGATGTTGGATTTACTCGGAGCTCGACGAACTTCTCTCTCTTTACTCGTCATCAAACAACAGGCACTGCCCTGCTCTTAGTTTATGTCGATGATATTCTAATCACGGGAGATGATTCCAAAGGAATACAGATGATCAAGAAACACTTGAATTTCGTTTTTCAGACTAAAGATTTGGGGAATCTTAGGTATTTCCTTGACCTAGAAGTTGCAAGACGTGTTGACGGCCTTGTTCTATCCCAACCGAAGTATTGTCTTGATCTTCTTCATGTTGCTTGCTACTCTGGATGCAAGTCTATTGATACTCCTATGGATGTCAATCACAAGATCCATGCTCAAGCCTCCGACACCAATCTACCTCTTCCAAATCTAGAATATTATTGACGCCTTGTAGGAAAACTGATCTATCTTACAGTTACAAGAGCCGACATCTCATTTGCTGTTGGAGTTGTTAGCTGGTTCATGCATTCTCCACGAATGTCTCACCTTCAGGCTGTTGAGCGCATCCTAAGGTATCTGACGACTATCCCAGGTCCTCTTCTTCTTCTACTATGTCATTAGTTGCTTACTCTGATGCAGATTATGCTAACTCATTGGATGATCGGCGTTCCACTAGTGTTCTGTACCTACTTCGGGGGACACCTTATTACCTGACGCAGAAAGAAACAATCTGTGGTTGCTTGCTCCTCGGCCGAGATCGAGTATCGTTCAATGACGTCTGTTGTATCTGAGATTACGTGGTTAGAAAGTCTCTTACATGATTTGGGAGTCAAACTTTCCTCATGACCTACTTGATTTTGTGACAGTCAAGCAGCTATACACATTACTAAGAATCCTGTTTTTCATGAGCGGACCAAACACATTGAAGTTGACTGTCCTTCATTCAAGAGAAAGTTCAAATGAAGAAGTTAGAATTGAAACATGTTCCGACTGCTGATCAGGTTGCAGAACTTCTCACTAAGGCCTTGCCACATGTATTATATTATAAGTTCTTGTCCAAGCTGGGTGTTTATGATTTGTATGCTCCAGCTTGCGGGGGAGTGTTGGAAGAAACATCCGTAAAAGTCCATGAGAAAGCCCATCTTGGGTCCTCTTCATTCATATGTATTAGTTCCACATCATAGTTTGGGATTCCCCTCTCTTTTTCTTTTCCTATATTATTGTACAAAGACTTGTATTCAAGGGAGATTGAGAAATTAATAAAGATTTATTTTACATTTCTCTTTTTGGTGCTATTCTCAACAAAATCCAACACACAGAACGACAAAAGAAGAGAGAAAGAGGAAGAAAGGCTGTTTACATTGAAATAGAAGCAGTTAGTACACATAACTGACGCTACAGCACTTCCTCGACACAGGATCAGCTCTGTCATTGTCGCCTCAGGTAACCCAAGGAATCAGCGCCGGAATCCCATCAATATAGTGAGAGAGGGAGAGATGGGATTGGCCGATAGCTGCTAGCGAGAGCGAGGAAGAAAGATTTCCTGCTGCTGAATGAAAGGAGCTGCACTGTTTTTCGATTTATGGAGAGCCCGAGCCGAAATATGCTTAAGATAATTTATCCAGCCATTAATAGAAGCTCCCAATTCCTGATTAACCCAGCAGGCCAACGCTCATCACATAATCGAAGCTAAGCCACATAATCGAAGCTAAGCCCGAAAGAAAGATCTGCTGCTTTGCTGCTGAATGAAAGGAGCTGCGCTGTTTCTCGATTTTTGGAGAGCCCAAGCCAACATCTGGGAACCGCCATAAGGTAAATATGCTTAAGATAATTTATCCAGCTATTAATAGAAGCTCCCAAATCCTGATTAACCCAGCCGACCAACACTCATTACATAATCAAAGCTAAGCCACTTAATGATACGTCCAATCCAAGGTCACCATATAAATTAAAAATCGTGAAAACATTCTTGTCAAAAAATTAAGCATCGGCAAATAATTCACCGCGAAAGTTCATCATCGCTAAAATAGTCGGCAAAAACAAATACAAACAAATGATCGATGGAATTTCCCGAAAATTCATGGCACTGAATTTCATTTTGATTTCATCAACAGTATTTTTAAAATTATGTTACTTTAAAAAATTGTTCTGTTTGGGTGTTACATCTCATACCCTTGTCTGTTTCGTGGTCCATCTCCATTTGGTATGACTCACTATCCATGTAGTTCACTATCCAAGACTAAACACGACCATCATCTCATAACTATAAGTCAGTAAGCTCGGTCATCGGTTATTTAGTTCCCCTGTCACATGATGAAGAAGACCCTCTGTAGTACCTTGCACATCAAATGGACCCATTAAACAATGTTCTTCCCAATGAAGGATATAGTTGTAATCTTGAGCTCATCTCGGAGCTCGTAGGCGGGGGATATTGAATAAGCTAGGTGATGGATGACGCGACAAAAGTTGATGTCATTACGAGAGATGCGATCAGGCTTAGCCTACCGAGAGATAGCCCGTCAAGAGCTAGCCTGCCAAGATATAGGCATGCAGAGAGCTAGCTTGCAGAGAGGTATGGGGTTCGTTGAGACAGAGGGATCGTAGTGATACTCTATATCACAACGAACTTCCTAGGAGACACAAGAAATCCATCTGATATGAAAAATAAGGAGGTTGCTACGTGAATCAGTCAAGCAGGCAAACCTAAAACTCTGATACCATGTTGGAATATTAAGGTGAGCAAAAAGAGAGCTCTCAATTTTATTTTCAATAACTAAAAAAGAGTAGAAATTACAATATTTCTAAGTGAGAAATGAGACATAAGTTTCTCCTTAGACAATGTTCGAATAAAGGGGATGCACACTAAATAGTGACTGAAATGGATGTACACTAAGTAGTCTAATACATAATGAACCTGCCACCAGCTATATGATGAAAGAGGGTTTTTGACTGTGATTCATTGTGGTTTTTTACTTTTACATGAAACTATTTTGACTGCATTAAAACCTTACTGATAAGGTTTTATGGCCGTTCGTGATTCCTGTTGGGACGACTGTTATTGGCTGTGCTGATTGTTGGCTTAGGAGAATTTCTTTGCAATTATAATTGGACCATGTTCATATAATCTTCATTGGCTATGTTCCATTTTCTATTGACAGATGTCCTTGTTCATTGATCTATTGGTGTTAGCATTTTAATTTGAAGAACTTTCATGGTTGTGTTGACTGTTTAAATTGTGAGGTCTCTGTTGACATTTTTTGATGGTGTCTGTTGGGGGATCTTGCTAAAATGAGATTTCATGTTTTATTGGATTTCCTTTTATTGGGTTTTCAACTCCATGGTTGTTTACTGAAAACAGTTGAGTATAAGTTTTTTGATTAATTATTCGGTCTCTAATCAAAATCTAGCTTATGGCCCTCTTGTTGGAAGAAGTAAATTGGGAGGATGCTTGATTCCAGTTATCTTTGCATTCTTTATTTGATGGGATCTCCCTTTTTTATGTTCAACTTGACATATCTATTCTTTTGCTCTAAGTTCTATTATAAACCCTTAAGGTAATATGATAAAAATATTGGGAAGAGCACTGCTATGATAAAATTGGTAAGATAAAAAAAGTTCTTTGTTTGGTGTTATGTCATTTAGCAATTTGGTGGGTGATCACCGGCCCTCAGTGGACAAAGGTTTATATTGCATGTTCCTCTCATTCTTTATGATGACATAAAATTGTTAGAATTTTAGGTCTTCAAATATTATGTTGTGGGACGGGCCCGTGACTCTGGGACTCTGGGCTTAATCCCTCTCCCGCTCTCGGATTTGGTCCCTCCCACAACAAGGCCGCGACCCATACACCCTAACCCATTTCTTCACGTGTTCTCGGTGCGGCCGGTTGTTGAGGCGGGGGCTCGATCCCCCGACCTTCTTGATGTGAGACAATTAACGCTTGCCCTCATCACCAAATGAGCAGATTGAACGAAATTACTAAAAAAAAGGAATTGGAGAGAATATATCAACTCCAAACTGAGCAACTCCACATGACAGGAATAGGGGACTTTGAGGAATATTACAACAAATTGATCCATAAGTGGGCTGAAATTGATCTGTATTCCGCTATTCAGACTATAAAAGACTACAATGCTGAACTCATGTAACAAAGGGTTTTTGAAATGCTTTCTGGTCTTCCACCCTGAGCTTGAATTCTAGAGAGTTCAAATGTTGGGGAGGGATTTTGTGCCTGATCTAGAAATAGTGGCTCACTATATTCGAGGGGAGGCAAGCCGTATAAACTCCCTTTGTTCAGATATTCATGTTGGTCGTGAGAAATCCGCCCTTGCTGCTGAGCAAAAGAAATGATATCCGAGAAATATGAGACAAGAAGATAAGAGTAAAATGAAGTGTCCTCTCTGTGGGAAGAAATGTCACGGGAAAGAGAAATGTTGGGATCTTCATCCTCACTTGATCCCTCCATGTTGGATTCGTGGTTCTGATGGAAAATATGTGAGATCCAAAACCGCTATGTATGGTAATCTTGAAAATACTGAGTATCTTTAGGCAAAAAATTAGAGTTTGACTAGAGAACTTAAGACCTTGAAAGCCAATGTTGCAGGGTGACCTCTTTCTGGTGATTTAGTAGGGACGAGAGATCATGTTCATTCTATTTCTGTGTCCTCAAAAGGACCATCTACCCCTTGTATCATTGACTCGGGGGCTTCCAACCACATGACCGGATCTTCCATGAGAATCTCTTCTATTTCTCCTGCCTCTAGCAGTGTGAGACTTGCTGATGGATCTTCGACTTCTGTGGCTAGTAAAGGGGTTATTCATCTTTCTCCCTCCGTTTCTCTCAAATCTGCTGTTATTGTTCCCTCATTTCTCACAAATCTATTATATGTGAGCAGCTTAACTAAATAACTTAATTGTTCTATCACCTTTTTCTCCTCTCATTGTGTTTTTCAGGATCTGGCGAGTGGGAAGACGATTGGTGGTGGACATGAGTTTGGTGGTGTGTATGTCTTGGACAACTGTCAAGCTTTTGGTGTTCAGAAGTCTACCGACCCTAATCAGTTGATGTCGTGGCACAAGAAATTTGGACATGCTTGTTTGAAGACTTTAAAAGCTACATTTTTACATTTTCTTAATATTAAAGAAAACTACTTTTGATTGTCAGTCTTGTGAATTGGCTAAGCACTGTAGAACCAATTATGCTCCTAGTCATAGTCGAAGTTTGAAATGTTTTGATTTGATACATTCTGATGTCTGAACTTCTTATATGTGCTGTGAATGAATTTTAATTTTTTGTCTCTTTTATTGATGATCACTCGCGATTTATTTGGGTGTATCTCATGAAAAGGAAGAATGAGGTTTTAGAAATATTCCAGTTATTTTATCATCATGCGCAGACTCAATTTGGAACTAAAATTTATATTCTTAGGAGTGATAACGGAGGCGAATACATATACAATGACCTTCAAAGGTTACCGGGAGACCTTGACATTATTTTCCAAACTTCCTGTCCGGGGACTCCTCAACAGAATGAGGTAGTCAAAAAGAACAATTGTCATATATTTGAGATCGCTCGTTGTCTGTTGCAAGAGATGCAAGCTCCTAAGGGGCTATAGTATGAAGGTGTTCTCACCTCCGTATATCTTATTAATCGGATAGCTACGGGTACCTTGGAGGGAAAGTACCCCCTAAAGCTTCTTTGCCCAAATATGCCTCTATTCAGTCTTCCTCCAAAAATTTTCGGATGTTTTTCCTTTGTTCATATTGTGGGGCCTCATAAGGATTAGTTGAGCCAACAAGCAATAAAATGTGTCTTTGTGGGATCTGCTGCCAACCAGAAGGAGTATAAGTGTGATTGGCCTATTCTTTGGAAAAGGTTTATATCAAAGGATGTCACTTTTTTTGAAAATACTCCCTATTACTCCGATGAGGGCAAAATTGTCACATTTCAGGAGGAGAGCAAAGATGAGAATGATACGTTGCCACCTCTTACTGTTCCGGTTGATGTACTTGCTCCGGGATGTGTGGATATTCTTGTTAGCGTGGAAGCTCCAACCAATGATCTCTGTGTGTACAGAATGAGGAAGAATCTTCAAGTGTACCAGAGAAGGAAGCATATAAATCTTGGTCAAGAATGCCTCACTCATGTTCCACCACCCACCACCACTCCGCCAGATCCAAGCAACAACATCACTCAAGAGACCACTTCTGCACTGCAAGTTCAAAGTGGTCGTACTAAATATCCCATGAATAAGTATTTTGGGTATAATTCTATCTCTCACTCTTTGCAAGCATACCTTGCCTCTGTTTCCTCTATTTCTATTCCTAACAGTTTTCAGAGACTATTTTGAGTCCCCATTGGACGAAGGCTATGGAGGAGGATATGGATGCTCTCCAACGCTAAAAAACTTGAGAAATTGTTCCTATCCCCCATGGACGTCATCTTGTCGGATGCAAATGAATATATACTACTAAATTTTTTCAAGATGAAACTCTTGAGAGATATAAGGCGAGATTGGTTGCTTAAGGCTTCATTCCGGTTGATGGAATTGATTTCCAAGAGACATTTGCCCCTGTCGCTAAGCTGAATTATGTCAAAATCTTATTGTCCATTGCTGCTCATAAGTCTTGGACTTTGCACCAGCTTGATGTGAAAAATGCCTTCCTTCACAGTGAATTGGAGGAAGAAATGTATATGACGTCTCTCCTTGGTATGGATATTCCTAAAGAAAATGGGTGTCGTCTTAAGAAAGCCTTGTATGACCTCAAACAGTCACCTCGTGCCTGGTTTGCCAAGTTAAGAGACAAACTGGTTCATCTAAGGTTTACCCGTTGCACTTCAGATCACTGAGTCTTTGTCTACAAAAATGAGGAATGTACCACTATTCTCATAGTGTATGTGGATGATTTCATTATCACCGGAACTGATGAACACCACATTACTTTGGTAAAAACGAAATTGACTTCTGCCTTTGTAATCAAGGATTTGGGTCTCCTTCAGTACTTTCTCGGAATTGAGATCGCTCGATCTACGGGGAAGATCATGATCTCTCAGCGTAAATATGTCTTGGATTTTCTCAGCGATGTTGGATATTTGGGAGCCAAACCCGTGGATAGTCCCGCAGACTCCAATTATGACATTCACAAGGAGAATTCTCCCGTTTTGAGAGGAAGTCAGAATTTCAACGTATTGTGGGAAAGTTGATTTATCTGACTCTTACCAGACCAGATATCTCCTTTTCTATGGGCTTAGTCTGTCAACCATGCACATCCCTAAAGTTCATCACTATCAAGCTGTCCTGTAGATTCTCAAATACTTAAAAAAGGACCTTGGAAAAGGCATTATCTATCAAGATCATGACCATCTTAAGATCAACGGGTACTGTGATGCTGATTGGGCAGACTCTTACTTGGATAAAAAAATCTACAAGTAGATATTCTATCTTTGTTGGTCGCAATCTTATTTCCCGGAGAAGTAAAAAACAAAATGTTGTTGCTCATTCCTCCACTGAAATAGAGTATTGGGCCATTGCTGTCACTACTTGTGAGCTCATATGGGTTAAGTCTATCTTGGGGGAAATGAGCTTTCCTGTTTCAGAGGCTATTCACCTTTACTGTAATAATCAAGCTGCAATCCATATAGCTAACGACCCGCTCTTTCATGAGAGAACAAAACACATTTAGATCGACTGCCACTTCGTTCGAGACAAATATTCAAGATACAACTGTCACTATGGTGTTTCCGCCATCTGAGGATCAACTTGCTGACATTCTCACCAAAGCTGTTTCCGGGAAATCACTTCAATCTTTCTCACTCAAGCTCGGGATGCATAATGCTTATGGTGTTAGCTTGAGGGGTGGTGGTAATTGTGGTTCACCAGTGGTGACCATATTAACATAAGTGATTGATCGAAAAAAACCCTAAGGTTCGATCTCTCCTCCCGCTCTCTCCCTCTCAGCATTAAGTGCCTCTCATAAAGGAGGTCGGGGGATCGAGCCCCAACCTCAACAACCGGCTGCACCGAGAACACATGCGGAAAGGGGTTGGAGTGTATGGGCCGCTACCCTGTTGTGGGAGGGACCAAACCCGGGAGCGGGAGCGGGATTAAGCTCAGAGTCCCGCGCCCGGCCCACAACATATTATTTGTACATTTTGTAGAATGTTAATGTTATTCCTTGCATATTGAGATGAGGAAATACTATGCTACTCATGACCCCAGTAATAATATGCGCAAGCTGGCAGGAATGATTAAGAAGATTTTATGTTTCCCATCTAGTGAATTCAGAATTGAAAACAAAGCTATTTAACAATGAAATATGATATAAGGTAAATGCATCAAGGTTCTCTAGCAAGATTAAGAGTTAGCCTCGAGAGGTGGGAACATGAATTACTCGACGACATGATATGTATGAAATTCAAGTTTAGGTACCTAAGATGGCCTAGAGCTAGAAGCTTATCTTGGATAATAGAAATTGAAAAGAGAGATTTTGTAGTGCATGCCACAAAAACTGTGAGACTAGAATTTTAGTCATTCTACATATGTGGCCCATATGAAAAGAAAAAAATAATGTTTAACACTCTTGAAGTTGCTAGAACAATATAAGGTAAAAAATATTATTAAATTTTATTTTAAAATAAAAGCATAATAGGAGCATACACCAAGATGGGTGGCGTGTTCATTGTTGCATGATTATGCTTGATTTACTGATGTAAACCGTAATCTCGAGATTGATTTTAATTAATAAATTTGAGTTCTTAATATGGAGCGCACAAGTGACTTTCAAGAATAATGGTAAGAGATAATCGACCTAAGATTCGCACACGCACAAAAAGGGTCAACATTCAAACAAATGATTAACATGAAATAATGATCGACAATCATACCATTAGAGTAAAGAAAATGTGCGAATATGAAAATTGACGATAAATAACCCTAATACAAATTAGGGCAAGCACACTCTGACTTTGAAAGGTCGAATAAACATGTCATAATTTTATGCTAACATGATGTGAGCAGGAGAATTGACAAGTGATATACCCGCTGGTGAGTGGTGACGAGTTCGACGTCCGAATCAATCCAAATAGGAAACAACTGTAACTTTGTTGAAACAAAGTGGAGGTACTGTAGACATGGCACTGGACGGAGGAAATGGGCTGAAAATCGACTGAAACTATCGTGTCGTCAAGTGAAGTCGTCGGAAGGTGGGTAAGTGTCGATCGTCGCAGCCATGGAGGCTGACGACGGTGGAGGTGGAGCTTTCGAAGAAGGTGATGTAGGCTGTCGTGCCCCTGTTGCTAGGGTGACGGATCTGACGGAAGAGGCATCAAAAGCAATCAGAACTGGAGGAGGAAAGATCACTGTAGTCGTAGGTGGTGCCGGCCGATAGAGCCAAGTTCGGCGAGGGCTTCTGGGAGAGGAATCGAGATCGACGTACGTCTGGGCTATCGTCTCGACCTTTGGGAAAACATAAAGGTTCTCTGTTTCCCGTTATTTTTCAAGCTCTCGTTTTGGTGGATGGATGCTGGTTTTTAATAAGAGAATTTTTTCTTAATAGTAGAATTTATTTCCTCAAGGAATTTTCTCTTTTTTTAATTGGAAGATTTCTTTCCTTACTGAATTTTCATTCTTCATTGGAGGATTTTGTTACCCTTATGCTTATGCTAGAACGACTACTCGCCGTGACCACCAGAGCGTGCATTTGGAAACCACCGTGATTATTATTTGTAATTAATTTGTGTTAGTACTTGATTGATATTAATTATTCAATATTAATCAATTAAATATTGACTTAAATGTGTTTGCATTGTAGCCTCCCTCATCTATATAAGGGGGAGGAGTCTAGGTTTGGGGATCCTTTTTGGTTATTAGGGTTTTGAGCTCTCATTTGAAAGATGGGTCATTGAAGGACCCATCCTCCTTGATCTTGGTCGGAGTTCGCTCCAGATTGTATTCGTGTGTTTTCATATTAATGCAAGTGTGTTCTTGTTCGTATCAATGGTCCGACCTGCCGCCCCCGCCCGCTCTTTCCACGCTGTCAGGGATCGGACCACACTTGACACACTCGCCGCCATCGAAGCTCGCCGGGACGAACAATACGCCTCCCCGAACACGCTGTATTCCGCCGTGCAGGCCCTGGCCCAGCGCCGAGACCTTCTGCTGTTCCACGGCCGCTGCCCCCCCTCCAGTGTTGTCGTCCAACCCTCCTTCAGCACTGCCTCACGACCTCTACTTCTGCCGGGTAGTCTCCCTCAACAACAAACACAACCCACGACTCCGCTTCCATCCTCCGCCGATCGCTGCGGGTCCGATACGCTGGCTCTTGGCTCCGCGCCGCGTCTCGCTCCTCCCGCCGACTGTGGCAACCCACCTCGTTTTCGCTTCACCCGTCCTTCGACGCAGCGTCGCCGTCCACCATCTTCACCACGAGCCCGTCCGCACCTATCCGTCCTCCATATCTCCACATCTCTCATTTTTATTATTATTTTCCCCCTTTCTCTGACTTCCGCCGCTGCCCCCACTACACGCCACCACAAACTTTATCACAGGCCTTTTTTCCTCCTCTCTCACCGTGCCCCATCTCTCTCCCGCTCATTTGCTGTCACTCTCTCTGCTCTCCTCCAATTTCATTTAACACAACCTGCTTTCACATCCATCTTTTCACCCTTTTTCCCTCTCTATCCGGTCCTATGTTTCCCTAACCGCAGCCATAAATTATATGTTCCCCTATTATTAAAGATCCCGACAAACATTTAATGCTCGACCTTGCGGGCAAGGTCGTTTTTCAAGGGAAAGAGAATGTTACCCTCATGCTTTTCAAGGGAAAGGGAATGTTACCCTCATGCTTACGCCGGAACAACTACTTTTCGTGACCACCGGAGCGCGCATTTGGAAACCGCCGTGATTAATGTTTGTAATTAATTTATGTTAGTACTTTGATTGATATTAATTATTTAATATTAATCAATTAAATATTTACTTAAATGTGTTTGCATTGTAGCCTCCCTCATCTATATAAGTGGGAGGAGTATGGGTTTGGGGATCCTTTTTGGCTATTAGGGTTTTGGGCTCTCATTTTAGAGAGGGGTCATTGGAGGACCCAGCCTCCTTGATTTTGGCCGGAGTTCGCTCCGAATTGTATCAGTGTGTTTTCAAATTAATGCAAGAGTGTTCTTGTTCGTATCAAATTTCCAATTAGAAAACTCTAATGATCATAATATGAGGGAAAATGATTTTCTTTCATAATATTTTGCATCATAGATAATTTCCGAAATTAGAATTAATATCAATTAAGAATATGATCTTTTAATTGTGTGCTTGCCATAATTATTACAATGCCTAGTTTGACAGACTAATTTTTTCATGATCTTACTGGTTGGTTACACCAATAAATCGAATAAACATGCGCGAGTGACATGCACAAAATAAGACATTCATATGCTAATAATGTTCATGAAAATACAATAGATAAATATGCGCGAGTGATATGCACAATACCTATGCAAATAAATAAAATAAAATTGCAATGATGTGACACATGTTGCATCGATTCTCCTGGGTTGAAAGAGCTTGCCCCTGTTATGGCTATTATGTAGACTGCTGTTAAAGTGTCCAAACGTCGAGTTGGGCATGCTCCGCTACTATCATGCTGTTGAACCAAGACTTGAGTAAACTCCGCCAAGATAAATTTGAAAATGAAACGTGGTTTGAGAAACCCTGGGTTGTGGTAGGAAGTGGGGGGAAAGATCTTTTGTTGCAGCTCATGACCTGTAGACAAACTTCTGTTCTTGAAAAATGTAGGAAACTAATATCTTTTGAAAAAAATATAATTCCCGGTGATAAAATCAATCATGGAATTATAGGTTTCCAATGATACTCACAAACTCTTAATCATAATTTTATGCATAATATTTAAATTATCAGTAAAATTCAGAGCATAAAAGAGATGGGTATCATGAAGCAAGTAAGCTCGACCCGTGCAATCATTAAATCACGTCGCATCAAACACTCACTTGTCAAACATTTACAAGAGTTTACTAGACCAAAATCAACTACCCCAAACATATCACCCGTTAGAATCTGACTAACGCTATAAAATTTAAAATGTATCCCAAATATATCATTTAAAATTTTCCAGAGAAATCTTTTAAAGAGTGTGTCTATGAGGAGCGAAAATCCTAGGGATCATTATTATCCTCTTAATACAAAATTTCTTAAGTAGATATTTAATTTGCTGATAAAGTTCATTGTGCGTATTTAAACACAAATGATCGGTGGGTATAATAAGAGTGAGATCACCAAATACAAAGTCAATACAATGTGATGACTCCAATGCCAATGACAAGTGAACACCAAGCATAATGTCTACAATCTTAGGAGTGTGCAACTATAGCGGCCCAGAAGAGTCAGGAAATTCGGTGGTCGAATTTGTGTCATCTAAGATGAGTGACACGTCGCTTGCAAATTTTCCTTCTTGGAACATAGGCTCATGAAGAAAATCAGTGATTAAAGGTTATAATACAGTGGGGGTAAGCAGAGTCACAATTTTTGTCGAGATGATAGGATGAGGACGAAAGAGCTCTCCTTCCTGAGGCTGGGGTTCAAAAGAAATCTCCACAATCGAAGGGAGTGATATGACAGAGATAGGTGAGACCACAGTACTCATGGGTGTTGTAGGACAAGGGGAATCTACGACCATAAGAGTTGGGGCAATAACGAGACTGGGAGGAGGTCTATCAGTAGACCCAAACCCGAACCCCACTCTATGAGCTGTACTAGAAACGAGACTGGGAGGAGGTCTATCAGTAGACCTAAACCCGAACTCCACTCTATGGGCCGTATTAGAAACTTCCTCTAAATTGCGATAAATGTGCATCTCTAGTTGGTCTCTAATTGAATAATGTAGCCCGTATAAATAACATGACACAATCATCACATCACCCTCTTGAATACCTAGCGTGCATGGAAGGACTAGAAATTCTTTCGTGTACTCATCCACTGATTAACCCCTTTCTTGTTATTTATGGGATATACAATACATAGTTTGGAGGTAGTCAGGAGAAACTTAATGCTTGCGCAACTCCATTCTAAACTAAACCCAGGTAGTGACGAGAGACAACCATAACTTATCTCCTATTCGTTTGAGCTGTTTTCACCAATCTAAGGTAGGTCCCTTAAGTCTGTGGGTCACATACTCGACTTGCTAACTCAAGGGTATCTGAGTCCCACTTAGGAAATACTTCATACTATGACACCAATCTTGACATTCATCAGATTGTAGATGTTCGTAAAAATTGCTCGGGTATGTGTGCTCTAAGCACTTAGGATTACTGTCCTCATCAAATCAAGAACATGAGACTGGGTGTTGCTACGTGAGTCGTGGAACACTTTTAGACCATGTTTTTTAGAGATGTTACCTTTTCTGATAAATTTTTTATTTGAGCATTTAAGTCTCACATATTACTCACTAAACCTACACATTTTCCATTGTTTTTTTAACACTTCAAATTTTAATTTAGCTTTACATTATAGAGAGAGAATATTTATATTTGAGATAATTTAAATTTTTTAATCATAATTATATATATTTGAAATACTCAAATATTTAAAATAGTGGAATATTTTAATGCGAGAGAATATTCATGTTAATTTTTTTAAACCACAAAACATGAAAATAACATATTTTTTAATTAAGCAAAAATTTGAAAAGAAAATTTGTTCTCGTTTTAAAATATTCATGATAATTTTTTTTTGATGAGCAGAAAATATTGTTTATTAAAATACGTGAAAATTGAAATAAATATTTTTATTTGCTTTTAATTCCTAAAATTTAAATAAAAAATTTTAAAAGTTTAAACAAGGATCGTCTGATTCGATAGAAGTGAATCACACTGCCTCTGATACAAAACCGTGATGTAAACAGTAAACTCGAGATTATTTTTAAATAAAAAGTTTAAGTTATTGTAAATATGGAGTGTACGAGGGACTTTCACGAATAACGATAGGCAATAATCGACCTAGGATTAACACACGCACAAAAAGGCTCAACATTCGAACACATGATTAATATGAAATAATGATCCACAATCATACAATTAGAGAAAAGAAAATGCGTGAATATGAAAATTGACAACAAATAAGCTCAATAAAAATTAGGAATACAATACACGCTCTGGCTTTTAAAGATCTAATAAACATGCCATAATATTATTCTAGCATGATGTGAGCGAGAGACTCGACAACTGATATACCTGTTGGCGACGAGTTCGACGTCCAAATTAATCCAAACAGGAAACAAAAGTAACTTGGCTGAAACAAAGAGGAGGTACTGTGTACAGTCCGCTGGACGGAGGAAATGGGGTGGGAATCGACCGAAACTATCAGGCCGCCTGGTGATGTCATTTTAAGGTGGCAAGGAATCGATCGTCGCAGTCCACAGAGGCTGACGACGATGCTGGTGGAGCTATGGAAGAAGGCGACGCAGGTTGTCAGTCCCTTGTAGCTCGGGAGACGGATCCGATGAATGAGGCGTCAAGAGCAATCAGAACTGAAGGATAGGTCACCAGAGTCGTAGGTGGCGCCAGTCGACGAAGGCGTGTTCAGCGAGGGCTTCTGGGAGTGGAATCAGTGCACGTCTGAGTTGTCGGCTGAACCTTCGGGAATACAGTGAAGTTCTTTGTTTCCCGATATTTACTAAGCTCCCGTTTTGGGGAAGGATATTGGAATTTAATTGGGGAAAAGAAATTATGGCCCGTTTGGCGCGCAGACATTGACTTTCTAGAATTGGTTTTGATCAGAAAACCGATGCCTGCAGTAATTCGCTTTGTGCAGAAAGCCAATTCTGTTGTTCGGCTGCAACATGAAATTCAGTGAATAGAATTGGATTTGAGACGTAAAATTTGTTCGGCAGCGCAAATGAATTGATTTTTTGGCATTGAAATTTTTAGAATGATGCATGAAATCAATAGAATTGGATTGAAAAAGTTTCAATGCCTCCGTGGATTGAAATCAATCGACAACATGGACTGAAAATAACTGAACACACTTGAACATACAATAATCAAAATAATTAAGAACTTAGATTATGTTTTATTAATCTCCACAGGCGCAACTCAAGAGGCAGAGAGGGCATAACAGAGTCATCTTCCTTCATCCATCTATAGACAATAAATAAAGAAGATGGTCAGAGGGGGCAGCTAGATCTATCTTTCGTCTCTTTTCACCGGAGCTGTGCTCCCTCTACCGTCTCCCGGAATACACTTGATGCAAGAAGAAAATCTGGAAAACCAAAATACAAGAAGAAAACTTGCAGCATCATCTAAATCAGAAAAAAAAAACAGAAAAAAATGGCAAAACACAGGAATAGAAGAAGACTATGCATCAATGACTGTATATAACAAAATATCAGACCTATTCAACTCAAAATCACAAATAACAGAAGAAGAACAAGAATAATAAGAAGAAGTGGAAGAAGAAGATACCTGGAGTCGGCGCTTGTCTGGTTTAGGGTAGGGCAGGCGCAGCGGAAGCTGACGACGAGCTTGTCACCGACTGAGAGATTGCAAGGCGGGAGGGAGAAGAAACTGGAAGAGGAGATACATGGAGCGGTCGGGAGCGTGAAATCAGAAGCGTGCGAGGCGGAAGTGTGAAACCGCGAAAACCAGGAAAACCGATAGCGGGAGGTAAGTTTTGGGGGACGGTCTTTTTAGGCTTATGGGAAAACCAATGGTTTTCAATTGATAACCAATGCCCATCTAATTCTAGCGCGTCGAACAAGGGAAATTGGCTTTCTGGAAGGCAAAGACAATTCCAGAAAGCCAATACTTGCACGCCAAACAGACCGTTATAGAATTTGTTTTTAATAGGAGGATTTATTTCCTTAAAGAATTTTCTTTTTTTAAAGGAGAATTTCTTTCCTTAAGCAATTTTCTTTCTTCGTAGGTGGATTTCTAATTAGGAAATCTCTAATGATCACAATAGGAGGGAAAATGATTTTCTTTCTTAATATTCCGCACAACAGTTAATTTCCAAAATTATAATTTATATCAATTAAGTATATGAAGTTAAATGGAAAAACTTGGTTTATTCTTCCACAAAGGGGGAATATATAGGGAATACAATAGTATACATAACAACATGACTCGCGGTGTGGGACAAAACCCACTTACGCGGAATAGACTTGTAAAATAACTCTCAAGTCTCCCCCTCAAGTCGGATGGAATATGTCGGTCATTCCCAGTCTCTTGATGTTATCCATGAACGAGTCACTTTCCAAGCTCTTAGTGAACACATCTGCTAGTTGATCTTTAGAGTGGACGAACGGTGTGACTACTGTCTTTTTATCCAAGTGATCTTTGATGAAATGTCGATCCACCTCCACGTGCTTTGTTCTGTCATGTTGAACTGGATTGTGAGCTATGCTGATGGCTGACTTGTTGTTGCAAAAAAGATGAAGGGAGAACGTTACGGGAAATCTCCAAGTCATGTAGAATGGTACGCAGCCATAGACCCTCACACATACCTTGCGACATTGCACAGTATTCTGCCTCAACGCTCGATCTAGCCACTACATTTTGTTTCTTACTGCACCAAGTTTCCAGGTTTTCTCCAACAAAGGAACAATAACCTGTTGTAGATTTCCGATCGTCACGACATCCTGTCCAATCAGCATCAGTGAAGACTTCAGTCCTCAGGTGGTCGTTCTTGGAGAATAGATGCCCACGACCTGGAGCTTTCTTCAAATATCGTAACACACAGGTATGTTGCCTCCTGTTGTCTGACCTTGGGAGCATGCATATACCTACTCAAGCTGCCAACTGCATATGTGATATCTGGGCGAGTATGAGACAGATATATTAGTTTCTCCAACTAATCTCTGGTAGCGAGTGACATCAGGCCTGGGCACTGTCACCGTCACTGTCTTCACAGATTCCATGATTTTCTTCCATCGGAGAGTTTGCAGGGACAGAACCAAGCATACCGGTCTCCTGCAACAAATCTAGAACATACTTCCGCTGTGATATAGAGATACCCTGATCCGATCTAGTCACCTTCAATTCCCAGAAAGCATCGTAACCTTCCCAAGTCTTTCACCTCAAACTCAGCAGCTAAGAGAGACTTGAGATTTGCGATCTCTTCCAAATCGTTACCAGTGATAACAATGTCATTCCACATAGACAATAAGGACCACAACACCCGGAGCACGTCTCCGAATAAACATAGTGTGATCAGACTGCACCTGTTTGTACCCAAATTTGAGCATAGCCGTGAGGAAATCTGCCAAACCAAGCTCTGGGGGACTGTTTCAGGCCATATAAGGACCGCCTTAACCTACAGATAAGGCCTTCAACTCCTTTTTTAACGAACCCAGGATGAAATTTCATGTGTACCTCTTCATCGAGCTCAGCCATGGAGAAACACGTTTTTAACATCAGGTTTGATGAAGGTTCCAGTCCATGCAAGCTACGCAGGACAATAATACCCGAATAGAGTCCATCTTAGCCACGAGGTCGAAGGTCTCCTAGTAGTCAACTCCCTGAGTCTGAGTGTACCCCTGGAGCAACCAGCCGTGCCTTGTACCGTTCGAACTTCCCTTCTGGGTTCTGTTTGACCGAAAACACCCATCGCGAGCCAATCGCCCTCTTGACAGGAGGGAGGGGCGAGACATCCCAAGTATGGTTTTGGTCCAAGGCTGACATCTCCTCTTCCATAGACTGAGTCCAGGCCGGAATACCCAATGCTTTCTGCCATGTCCTGGGAACAACAACCGTCGAGAGAGAAACAACAAAGGCTTGGTGGGCCGGGGTAAGATGTTGGTAAGTCACATGGTTAGAGATAAGATGTTTAGTACATGTTGTCTTACCTTTCAACAGAGCAAGCAGGATATGCAAATATGCGTCATCAGAATCTGAGGCAGAAGCGGGCACTGGTAGAGGCAGAGCCTTGGTAGCCTGTATACAGGAGGAGCGGCGGTGATATATGTGAGGGAAAGGAGATATCAGAGTATCAGGTAGAGGAACAGGAATAGGGGGGCCCTGTTCCTTGAGACACATGGAGTTGTGGTGGTAGAGAAGGAAGAAGAGGAAGAGGGACATCCCTATCGCCAGTATTCTCCCTCTGATGAGGAGCATGAGTCGATGGCAAGAAAAAAGATTCCTCTTCCCGAAAGGTAACATCCATAGTGCAATAGATACGCCCAAAGGGAGGGTGGTAACACCGATACCCTTTCGTAGTGGAAGAGTATCCGAGGAACACACACCGGAGGGCCCGAGGGTCCAATTTGTCACGATGAGGCAAATGGATGTGGACGAAACATACACATCCAAAGACACGAGGAGCAAGGTGAGAATTATAGACCACAGTAATAGTAGACATCCGAGCTAGGGGAGTAACATAACTAAGCACACGTGTGGGAAGCCGATTGATAAGGTGTGCAACAATAAGAACTGCATCGCCCCAATAGGACTTACGAAGGTGCATGACACTCAGAAGACAACGGGCGACATCCAACAGGTGCCATTTTTTTGTTCAACGACGTCATTTTGGGTAGAGGTGTGAACACACGTGGTCTGGTGTATGATACCATGACTAGCGAAGGTACGAGCCAAAAACTCCTCCGATCGTCATACTACTCCCCATTGTCACTCCGCAAGACACGAATTACACCCTTAAATTTGGTTTGAACCATTTTGTGAAAAATCTGAACAACAAGGAAAGACTTCACTTTCTTTTTGAGCAAATACACCGAAGTTGTATGAGAAAAACAGTCAGTAAATGTGACAAACCAACGAAAACCAAAGGTAGATAAAACAGAGGACGGTCCCCAAACATCAGACTGAACAATATCAAACGAAGTGCTACAAGGAGAAGCTAAATGTGATGAACTATGTCTCACATGTTTACACTCATCACAGACATCACAGACATCACAGACAAAAGTTTGTAAAAAAAGGGAAAAAACAAGGAACAATTTCTTGAAGATAGAGAGGAAAGGGATTTCTAAGCCGCAGGTGTCAGCGGCGAACATCATCAGCTTGTAACAGGAGTACAAGAGAGAGTTTGAGAGGGAGGTTGATCCAGGTAATACAGTCCACCGCGGTTCCTACCACTGCCAATGTTCCGCTTCGTACCCAGTTCCTGAAAAACACAGGAATCAGAAAAAAAAGTTACAAAACAATTAAGAGAGCGAGTAATGTCACTGATAAAAAGAATATTGCGAGAAAAGGAGGGGACGTGTAAAACAGACGGTAGAGAGATAAAAGGAGAACAAGAAATCTGGCCTTTCCCAGCATTGAGAGACAACAAGCCATTAGCAGAAATTACTTTGTCCTTACCAGACAATGAGGTGTAAGAGAGGAAACCTGAGGAAGAGCCAATCATGTGGTGAGTGACACCAGAACCAATCACCCACTCAGATGGGGAGGCAGTGGCAGCATGAGCATGCGACATAGCAATAGTGGCAATGGAAGCAGAAGCACCTGGAAGGCTGATCAGACTGCGAGTGTAGCAGGCGGCGGAATGCATCCAATTCAGGAGCAGTAAGTTACCCGGGAACGACAATGGATGTCTCGTCGTAGACGTCCGTAGAGTAAGCAGTATCATGAGGTCTGGAACCACCCAGGTAATGGCCCCCTCGTCCAGGCCCTCGTCCACAGGCCAAGACCACGAGGGGCAAGATGGGGGTGAAGCTTGTAGCACACCTCCCTAGTATGGCCTCTGCGCCCACAATAATCACACATAAGGAGCGGACGAGCTAGGGCTGAGAACTTTGCCACGATCCAACGCTAGTGAGAGCAGAGCGATCACGGAGGGGCACTAGCACTGAGAGACCTCCGACGTTCTTCATCACCCAGGATCATGCCGAAGGCCTCCCGAAGGGACGAAAGCGGAGTGCGGTGAAGGATATGCGTTCGTACCATGTCAAACTCCATGTTCAGTCCCATCAAGAGAACATGGAGACGAAAGCGATCCTCCCGTTGTTGTAGCTGAACAACATCCGCAGTACAGGCTGGAAGTAAAATGGGAGTAGTCCAACTCTTGGTATAACCGCTCGAACTCGGAGAAAAAGGATGACGCCGTCATAGATCCTTGCCGTAGTTCCAAAATGCGGCGAGTAAGTTCATAAAGCCTGCGTAGAGCTGCCAATCTGGGAGTGTGTCTCCCGGGCACGGGTCCAGATATCAAAAGCAGAATCTATCAGCATGTAACTCCGGTAAACTTCAGAGACATAGAGTGAAGGAACCATGACACAACCAAAGAGTCTTTTGAGTCCCATTGCTTCCAAGAGGTATCAGTCAGTTGGGGCTCCTTAACAGTCCCATCGATGTAGCCATACATCTGGTGGCTGCGGGTCACATGGAGCGCCGTCCTGGACCATTCAAGATAGTTTGTGTCATCTAATGTGACGGTGGTGATCTTCAGGGAACCAAAGTGGGCATGAGACCGCTGAGGGTCGCTCATCTGAGGCGGAATCACACATGGTGACGACACCAAAGAGTCACCTTCATCGGGGGAAGGAGTAGCCATGAAGGAAGAAAAAACACAAGAAATATGAGCCAAACTGCAGAGGGGGCGGCCTGAGATGCAGCCGGACGAGGCAGTGGACTGCACAGATGCCCGACACCGAAGAGAAGGCCACCAGAACAGAGAGAGGATGGAGGGACGCAAAAGAGGCTAGGCGGCCTGCATCAAGCGGAGAGGCGGCGACGGGCAGCATCAAACAGAGGAGACGGTGGGAGGCAGCATGAAGGGACGGCGGCGGGCTGCATCACGGAGGGACGAGGGCGACACACCTCTCATCAACCGGCGGTGGCATGGAGGCCGCTCGACATCCTGTTTGGTGTCGAGCGGGGCGTCGCCGCGCAGATCGGGGCGGACCTGGGGCAGAGCGGGGTAGGGCGGAGTCGGAACGACACGGGAGTAGCGCACACAGGGTGAGGAAGAGCGGGATGGGGGAAATCAGACCGGGAATTTGGTTTATTTTTTGTTTTCGCTCTGATACCAAGTTGAATGGAAAAGCTTGGTTTATTCTTCCACAAAGGGGATATATAGGGAATACAATAACACATAACAACATTACTCGCGGTGTGGGACATAGCTCACTTACGCGGAATAGACGACTTGTAAAATAACTCTCAAGTTACGATTCATTTAAATTGAGTGTTTTTTGTGTGCTTGCCATTATTATTACATTGCCTAGTTTGACGGACTATTTTATTCACGATCTTATTAGTTGTTCATGCCATTAAGTCGAACATGCACGCACGAGTGACAAGGGCAAAATAAAACATGCACGTGCTATTAGCGTGCACAAAAAGTGTAAGAGATAAATGTGCGCGTGACATGAGCAATACCTATGCGAATAAAAATTAAATTAAAGTGCAATGATGCGACACAGGTTGCATTATTTCCTGTCAATGCTTTCATGGAAGTATTTTTTTTAGAAGAAATTAAAGTGATGTTAATTGTTATATTGTTTTATTTGCAAGTTTTTTTTGATGCCTAATGAATAGTTTTAAGCGTGGTACATTGTTATCAAGCCTTGCTTGCATGTAAGCATTTGAAGGTTTGACAGTTCACTGATTTAGTGTGACTTAATGAATATTTTTCAACTATTTTAGGTTACAGGAGAGTAGGTCACCGGTAGGATGTCAGAGGAAGGTTAGAGAGAACCCCGTGAACAAAATACAAGCTAAGGATACAAATTTTGTATGCAATCTTGGAGGTGGTAGAACACAAAGAGCAATGTAAGGAGGAAGGATATTCTCATGCAAGTTTCCATCTGTTTTTTTGGATAGAAAAATACTCTATATGTAATCGTTTTGTTTAGAATTTTGTAGCCTCTATGGTTATGCACATGTATCTACACACTGATATTGAAGTAGGTCTCTTGAAATACTTTAAAATATGTTATATATGAAGGTTTGTTGCATACGTCTTTTGTACTCTGTTGGATTACAATGTATATATCTGGATAATTTACTTCCGCCGTTGGTTAGAAAAAATCTCCCGTTTTCCAGTCTAGTGTAATATGGAATTTAAGTTGTTATGACTATAAAGGGTTGTTACATTTAATTACTGAAGTTACTTTCTGTCAAACTAGATGATGTCCTATATGCACAATTAATTTTGCTCGTCTTTGGTTCCTTGAAATGCATTTTATGTACTTTTGGTATTTTGCAGCCTGTTGGAGTGGTTGGAGCAATTACTCCATGGAACTTACCTCTAGCCATGGTTACACGGAAGGTTTTATTTATAACAAAACTTTAGTCATTCCATTTTAGTTCTCTCATTGCCTCTGGTTTCTGTTTTCTAATAATTTCATGCATTAGGTTGTATCTGCTCTAGCTGCTGGTTGTACATTGGTGGTTAAACCATCAGAGTTGACTCCTTTGAGTGCATTGGCTGCAGCTGAACTGGCACTTCAAGCTGGAATACCTCCTGTAATTTCTCAGCTTACTGACACTCGGTGTTTTTCATTGTTCTATAAAATGATTTGAGCTGAATGCTTGGAAGTTTTTTTCCTGATAAATAATAATAAGCTTGATAAATTTATCTATAAGCATGACAAAAGCAGCAGAGTACTCAGAGAAAATTCTTCAGGAAAACTCACGCTTAAAATTTGCAAAACGTAGTGATTTATACCATTCTTTTCATTGGTCTTTAAAAGCAGATAATCAGGTATTATAGGCTTTTAGAGAGTTCATCTGCCTGCCATTTTTTTGTTCCAGGCTTAGTTACCTAATATGATATGATAATTTAAATGGTCTAATTGAATTGTATGTTTACTTCACTTCTTCACTAAGGTTGGAAATGCAATAAAAAATACACGAAAAGATCTGTAATTGTATCCCGTAACCAGAAATATTTCTTTAGTCATACCTTTATGATCTAATTAAGTTTACCTTGTTATCTATGGTTATATTAGGGTATTTTTTATTTTATGGTCTGTTATGATATTTTTTTACTAGTATCTAGCAATTTGGTTTGGTTTATCTGTTAAACATAATGAGTTGGAGTAAGACATTATACTATTGCAGGTTAAATCCGTAGAATGCAGGTGGCTATATGAATTGGAACAGGGAGGGGTTGGTACTAGAAGTATTAGGGCCGCAGAACGCGCGTCCGGCGGTAGAAAACAGGGCAGAAGCAGTTTGCACGGGTGATTGCGGAAGGGTTCAGCGGAAGGGAGATAGGTCGCTGGAGACGGGGACTAGCTAGTGGGTTGTGGATTTGCAGAGGGTTGCAGGTGATGAGGAGGGGAAAGAGGAGACCTTGGAGTCGCACTAAGGAGGGAGGCGAAATCCTTTGTCCGACGTCACACCGGACGTGATGACTGATGGTTGCAAAGAAGCAACTGAACCTTCGATGCCCTACAATGAATCGCTGCATGCATATTTATAAACCTAAAACCACTTAGAGCACCCGAATCGGGCGGCTCATATTGTCCGGGCCGATCAAACATCAAATACAACTCGAAACATACAAAGTAATATATCAAATCGACTCGGATCAATCGTCCGAACGCAACCACAGGCTCAAATTGTCCTACAGGGTAGCGGATCACCGCCTCCTACGGGAATACACCTATGTCGTGCGTTGCGCGCCATCACTTCAAGCATCTCTTCGATCACATTTTAGTGCAACTATTTCTTTGTGCATAGTCTATGCCCAATATGGACAATGACTTGGGAATATGATGATAATAAATGACTAAACAAATGCACAATGAGGACATAAATGAGTGTAAGATGCAATTAATAAAGTTTTGCCGTGAGTTCCTCCGACATTAAAAGGAAGAAATCAATCTGTGAAATAGATATCAATTGCCTTCTCTTCTGAATCCAATGTGTCGTGGATATGTTAAGTTTCTGAGTGGCTTTCATGCACTTGTTGCTTATTACAAAGTCATCATGGCAATGCAAATCTCACTGGAGAGGCTGCATTTTATAAATAAATATCTATTTCCTTATTGTGTCTATTAGTATGCATCATCATTATCTTTCTCTTTGCATCTTTACCTGCCTTTTTCCATTGTTCTTGTCCGTGTTACCTTTCCACCCTTTCTTTTGGGCAACTTCTCTCTAAGAAATTACTGATCTTCTGATCTTTTAGCTTTAAAATAAATTTCTACTTTTTTCTTGTGTCCTCACATGAGCATTTGTTTTTTGTTGAGTTGTTCGGATTTAAAATACTGCATTCTCTTTTAAGACTTCTACATTTATTTTTTTTTGTTTTTCTAACAGAAAGTGTTAGTGATTACACACATTATAATGCAAAAAAGCAGTTGTTATATATGCTTATGAACTGTGTTTTTCTCAAAAAATTTATCTTGAAAACTGAAATCAGTATTCTGCTTTGATAGATGATGAAACAGCTCTGAGTATGAAATTACTATCCGGTTCATTATGAAGATTAAATAGACAGCTCTAGTCCAATGCTCCCTGAAACTGCTCATTGTATAAATTTGAAAGACCTGTCTTATGTGACCTTAATATTTTGAAGGAAATATGTGTAAAGGCCCATATTAAAGCCCATCTAGAGCCCTCTTCCTCTTTAAGGTTTAGTCCAACATTTTGGATTGAGATTTCCTCTCTTCTCTCTCTTCCTATGTAAGTGTACAAATACTTGTATGTAAATACATAATTTTGGAGAAATTAGTGAAATTATATTTTATTCCTCTCTAATTTTCGTGTATTTCTACATGGTATTAGAGAGAAACTTATTCTAAGATTTTTTTCTTGGCCCTTGCTCTTGCTCGCCAAGCTTGGTGGTTAACCCTTCTTCAACCGCATCCCTGTGGCTCCCACTCCCTTCTCTTGTTTCATTTCCCTCCTCTGGATTTTATAATATTTTCTCTCTTGTTTCTCTGGCCCCGCTAGTCAGCTGCTTGTGGTCTCTAGAATTCTTGCCGCCTGCTCTCTTAGCTGCTCCCTCCCGCTTGCCGCTTGCTCTGTTTTAGGTAGCAGTCTTCCGTCCCTTGTGCTCCTTGTCGCTTGTTGCTGCGCATAGGTTGATTGCCCTAAGCACTTGTTCGCAAATCCTCCCGTGCGAACAGGAACCCCTCTCTCCGCGTATGTTCGCTGTCTTCCTGCGCATATATTACCTCTCGTGTTTGACCTCACTCTGGTCTGCCCTCACAGCGTTCATGCTCGCTACTCCTGGTCGCTAGCCCGTCTATTCGCAACTCTTGATCGCTTGCCCTCAAGTCTTCCTACTTGCCTCTGTTGGTAGCTCGCCAATGCTCTCTTTACCGCAGAAGCCTGTCCGTAGGGATCTCCTTTTCTGATCGCTGCAACCAACCAACAACAACCTTCTTCTAACCTCACCTGGGTCACTATAGTACAGTGATCACCGTTCTCCCGCTTTGTCGCAATGGGCTTGCATGATGTCCCGTCCCTTTCCGCTCGGGCCGCATCGCCTCCTTATGATGTTCGTGATGAACTTCAGATCACCACCATCTCTCTTAGTGGGGAGAAGAATTTTCTAGAGTGAGTGCACTTCATCCGTCATGTTCTTCAGACAAACGGACTTTTGCATCATCTCACTAAGACTACCCCTTCTGTACCCACTGAGGACTGACTTCGTGATGATGGTCGTGTACAATCATGGATCCTCAACTCAATGAATAGTGAAACTTATCGAATGGCTATGTATCACAAAACAACAAAAACAATGTGGGATGAACTACATTTCAACTATTTCGACAAGGACAACCTCAAACACTTGTATGACATCATTACAGACGTTCAATCTCTCGGCTCAGGGTTTGATGATGACTTAATCTCCTTTGTTGCGCGGTCCAAAACCTTAGTTGAGACCCGAGTTCTGCATCAACATCCAATTGCAGGTCTTGCTGCCCAACATGCTCAAAAAGAGGCCATTGGTATTTGATACAATTACGGATAATTTCCAGGAGGAATCCAACATGGGGAAGGGCTGGCGGGGGTGAGCGAGAATGAAGGAGGATGAGAAGAGATGAAATTAGGGAGCAATCCTAAAAACCTTTATACATTCCAAGACAAAGATTACAAGGTCCGACGGCTCTCTTATAGTGGCAAGGAGCGAATATAAAAGGAAATACTGGAAATTAGGAAATACTAAAAATGCGTCAACAAACGTAGCAACCTATTTATTATTAAATATTCTCCGCGATCACGTTGGGCCCTTGCGATATATGCGCCCGACGCGTGTAGACTTGTCATGGTAGCTCGTCGTCATGTAGTTCCGTAACATTTGGACCCGTAACACTCCATCCTTCTTTCAAAATGAGCTTGCCCTCAAGCTCGTGTACCAAGCAGATGATCGGATTATCTGGTATCTTCATCTCCCGCCAGAACAAGGTCAGGTAGCGCGTAGCAGTGGCGACGGTGTTGGTGAGCAGCGGCGACGCCATCAGAAGGACATGCAGCAGAAGTAATGACTTTCGCAAGGTCGGTGGGGCGGTGGTGAGCAGCCGCCACAAGGATGTCGGAGACGCGATGGCCGACAACAGGAACAGATCCGTCGAGGGCAGCGAGGCATGGGGCGGCAGAAGTGGCGAGAATGAGGCCAGTGGAAGTGGTAGGGCAGGGGCCGATAGAGCGAGTGTCGGGAGCGGAGACAGTGAGATGGCCGTAGGGGGCGGCAAGACTGGAGCCGATGGAATAAGAGCCGGTGGAGGGGGCGGCAAGCTTACCGGACGGGGCGGCAGAAGAGGCGGTGATGCGGCCGGTGGAAGCGACTGAGGGACGACCACCATAGAGAGAGGTGGTGCATTAGCGACCGTGGAGAGAGGTGGCTTGGCCGGGAAACTTTCGCATGGTGCAGGTGGCAGCCATGGTGGAGACGACTTAGGGCAGGGAACCTCGTGGGGGGTTGCAGAAGCCCGTCCGTGGTACACGAGAAGACGGTCCACTTTGGCATGGAGGGAAGCGCATGCAGCCAGGATTTGTGTAGCTAGGTCAGAGAAATCTAGCCGAGGGTTGGTGGTCGGCGACAACAAGAACAGCGGCCCAGGAGCAGCGGATTGGGCGGGGGCCATGGTGCCCAGGATGTAGGCTGGATGTGATTTCAGCGATATCCGTGGCGACACAACGGTCGACACAACAGAACAGAGGCCCGGGGCGGCAGCCATGGTGCCCAGGATGTAGGTTGGATATGATGTCGGCGATGTTCGTAGCGGCACAACGACTGACACAACGGAACAGAGGTCCGGGGCGGCGGCCTTCCTGGAGCGGAGCGGGGCCAGGGGCCGAGAAGAGAACGATGTAGAACAGAGGCCCTTGGCGGCAGAAGATTTAGGGGGTTGTAGCGGCAGGGTTGTACGACGTGCCGGGGCGCGACGCTGGAGGAGGGCTGCAACGACGAACGTTGCGGCGCTGGAGGCTGCGGTGCGGGTTGCAAGGTTGTCACATCGAGATCCTAGATGAGATCGTTTCGAGATGGGATCAGATCTGATAGTAGGGTCGGATCGAGGGTCTCTTTGCAAATTTAGGATCGATTTACGAAATCTGGATCATAGGATTTGGATCGCGATCCTGACAACCTTGGCGGGTTGGGGGCGCTACTGGATCAGCCGATTGCTGGAGGAGGCAGAGTGGTAGATCGGGGCAGATCGAATGCGGAAAGGACTTCGGAGGCCGAACCAGTTGCTGGAGGAGGTGGAGCGGGCCGATCCGATTGCTGGTGGTCCGATCCGGTTGCTGGAGGGCAGGACGTGGAGGATCGGTGCTAGGGGCGTGATGCCGGAGGTGGATCAGGGTCGGGATATCGCAAGTGTGAACCACACGTCGGCTGGGTTGCGCGTCGTGCGGAACAGCGACAACGATCAGGCTGCTCGTCTTTCCTATGGTGACGCTGGATCGGGTGTTGTGTCGCAAAAACATGGCTGTGTCGCGACGCCGCGGGTCGGCGGGTGCTATGCGGGTCAGTGGACCAGGGAGATAGATTTCTGAATTCCTTAGGAAAACTCGAGCACCGACGACGAGAGCGGACGGTGCGGCAGGCCAGACCAATTGATACAATCACGGATAAATTTCAGGAGTAATCCGGCAAGGGGAAGAGCCGGCGGGCGTGAGCGAGAATGATGGAGGATGAGAAAAGACGAAATTAGGGAGCAACCCTAAAAACCTTCATACATTACAAGATAAAAATTACAAGGTCCGTCAACCCTCTTATAGTGGTGAGGAGCGAATATAAAAGGGATACTGAAAATTAGGAAATACTGAAATTAGGAATTACTGGAAATACTAAAAATACGTCAACAAACATAACAACATATTTATTATTAAATATTCTCAGCGGTCTTGGTGGGCCCTTGCGATATACGTGCCCGACACGTGTAGGCTTGTCATGTTGCCTCGTCGTTGTGTAGTTTCGTAACATTTGGACCCGTAACAGTAATTCCATGATGATGGCTCGTGTTCCGGCTTATCTCCACAACATCCGGGCTCAGATCCTCTCCTCCTCCACCATTCCCCCTATCTCCGATGTTTGCTCCATGTTGTTAAAGGTGACACCATCCCCAGATGCTCTCGAACCTCAATCTCTGACTCTCCTCCAACACTCATCTATATCTCATCCCACTCCTCCATTAACTCGTGGAGGTCGCACTGGCTATCAGGTTAGAGGTAGCAGTGGACGGCCTCGTCTCAAGTGTACTCACTGTGACAAGGATGAACATCTTGAGGCCGTCTGCTATCATAAGCATGGTCTGCCTCCTCCACCCCATGCATCCGTTGTTGCTGATGCATCTTCTATCTGTTGCCCGACATTGATGCCATGCACATCTAGCTTCAACATCTCCAGGGGTTACTCAATTGTCTGTCTGGCTCTGTTTCTTTCATCTCCAATAAAGGTATCTCATGTTTCTCCCATACTCCACATTGTATTGTGGACTCTGGTGCCTCCTACCATATCACTCTGCATAAACCACCTCAGTACTTGGACTCTTCATATCCCAAGTTTATCACAGTAGACAATGGTGACACCATCTCTGTGGTGAGTATTTTATTTCTTGAAATTATGAGTATTCAATTATTTTGTCATATTTAATGTCTTTGAACAAACTTGCTTGTGCATATGAGTTTCGCCTTAAAGATATGTCGCTAAAGAAATAAAGTGGGCGAGGGGACAATTAAGCGATAATTATTCTGAGGGGAATTATTTTATTATAAACTACTATTTACGCTCAAAGATAAAATCCATTTAAAAGTCTACATGGGGAAATGTGATGACTTCGAATCCGATGATGTGGAGGCATCCACTGATGAATTCACAAGTAGGGGTGAGCCTACACTTACGCTCTTCGGGGCGGGACCCAATTCAGATGCATAATCGGAGCATTTCCCATTTTATGTAACTAAAGTTAAGGAGATAATTTAAGGACTAGTATTGAGAATAATCAAGTGACTAATTTTATTGTACTGTATGCATATTGATATCATCCCCCTTGTTTGCATGTATAACTGTTTCACGAAATACTGTTCTCACATAGTCATAAATTTTTATGACTAACCCAGAGTGGACACATTTTTTTAGGCAACATGACCAACTCCAAGCAGAACACGCAGGACCTTGACGGTTGAGCTGGTAAAAGCACTAATTGAAGCCCGGGACTGACATAGAGCTCGTTGTACTGGACCTACGTGTATCTATTGTAATAAGCCTATCTTGTATATGTAAATGATCGTGTAATAAACGAAGCAATGAAATATAAAGCTTGGTGTATGTTCTTTGTACTCTGCATTTTGATGTACTGTGACACTTTTATTCAAAACCGTGGTCCGCTCTTTGATTCAGTTAATAGAGCCAAGGATTTAGGTCTCTACAATCTCTGTCTTCGATTCCGCTAATATGGCTCTCAGTTCCTCTATTTCTCTTCGCTCAGTTCTTGATGTCTCGGGCTCTCATTTCTATCTTCTTTTTGTTAGTCGTCTTACTCAAGATCTTAACAGTTCTGTAACCTTCACGTCTTCTTCTTTTGTTGTGCATGATCGACATACATAAAATATCATTGGTAAAGGACGACTGTCAAATGGACTCTACCTTCTTGGTGTACCTCTCACAGTTCTCTCATCCTTCACCTTTGTTGATTTGCACCTGCGTCTTGGACATGCTCCTCTTCCAATTCTAAAGATGTCTCTTCCTGACTTACATCTTACTAACTTTATCTGCGAGTCATGTATTTTTTTGGCAAACAGGCTCGTTCTTCTTTCCCCCTCATTGTACTCAGAACAATGCTCCTTTTGATTTAGTGCACTTTGATGTTTGAGGTCCGTATAAAATTACTAGTATTTTTGGTTGTAATTATTTTTTGTATTGATGATTATGCTCGCATGACTAGTTATACTTACTACATGATCGGTTGGATCTAACCCCTGGGTTTCGTGCCTTTATTAATGAGACTCGGACATAATTTTTCCGGTCAATTAAATTATTCGAACAAACAATGCGCGAGAATATACCAGTCATGCGTTTGACAATATTTATTCTGAGTTTAGGATCATCCACCACACCTCATGTGCTTATACACCTCAACAGAATGATGTGGCTGCGCATAAAAAATATCGTATTCTTGATGTCACACGCTCACTTTTGTTTCAAATGCAGGCTCCTAAGTCTTATTGACCCTTTGCGGTGTCTACAACATGTTATATCATCAATCGCTTGCCCTCCTCCATTCTTAACTATGCAACTCCATTTAGTCTTCTCTTTCCCTCCACGCCTCCCTTTTCCATCCCGCGCCGGGTCTTTGAGTGTTCCTATTATGTCCATAATCTTGGTCCTTCTACTGACAAACTTGCTACTCGTGCTACAAAATAGATGTTCGTTGGTTACTCACGCACTAAAAAAAGGGTATGTGTGCCACTCTCGACATTTACAAAGTTGCAGTTTCTGCAGATGTGACTTTTATAGAAGACCAACTTTTTCACTTTATCCATCCAACTCCTCTTGCACTTCCGTTATTACCACGACCTACTGTCCTTGTTATATCTCATCTTCCAACCCCGCTTCCCGTACCATCCAAATCACCTCTTTTTCGTGTATACACCCGTCGTCCTCCTCGCTCTGAGCTCTACAACAGTCACCCTATACTAGTGCTACCTCGTGGCATGCAGATCCAACATCCGTATTCACGACTCGTTCCTTGGCTAATTATATATCCTTGCATCGCCTTTCCCTGACACTTCTAAAATTCGCAACTTCTTTATCATCTATTTCTACACCTAACTCTTTGCAGAAGGCTCTCCAATATCTGTGGTGGTGTGTGACCATGAATGAGGAAATGACTGCTCTCTGGGCTAATCAGACTTGAGATCTTGTCTCTCTTCCTCCGGGACAAACTTATGTGAGATGCAAGTGGGTCTTTGCGATTAAACATTCTCCAGACGGGACAGTTGAATGCCTAAAGGCTCATCTTATGCCTCGGGGGTTTACTCAACATTAAGGCCTTGATTGTGATGAGACCTTCTCACCAATCGCCAACTTAAATATTATTCGTATCCTGGTTTCCTTAGGTGTTCATCGACAATGACCCTTACATCAATTGAATGTCAAGAATGTCTTTCTCAATGACGACCTTCTCAAAACTATCTACATACACCAACCTCCTGAGTTTGAGACTATGAGGGAGTCTCTTGTGTATCACCTCAAGAAATCTATTTGTGGTCTCAAACAGTTTTCTCGCACATGATTTAACAAGTTCAGTAAGGTTGTCCGTGATGTTGGATTCACTCGAAGCTCAGCTGGCTTCCCTCTCTTTACTCGTCATCAGAAGCTCGGCTGACTTTCCTCTCTACTCGTCATCGACCAACACACACATTGATTATCTTAATCTATGTCGATGATATTCTGATTATATGTGATGACTCCAAAAGAATACAAATGATCAAGTAACACTTAAATTTAATCTTTCAAACTAAAAATCTGGGAAATCTTCGGTACTTCCTTGACATTGAGGCAACGAGACGTCCTGATGGTCTCGTCCTATCTCAACGAAAGTATTGTCTTGACCTTCTTCAGGATGCTGACTATTCTGGGTGCAAGCCTACCGATACTCCTATGGATGACCACCACAAGCTCCTCATGACTGACTCCAATCTACTTCTTCCAAATTCAGAGTATTATCGTCGTGTTGTAGGAAAGCTGATTTATCTTACAGTTACAAGACCGAATATCTCATTTACTGTTGGAGTTGTCAGTCGATTCATGCATTTTCCACGAATCTTTTACCTCCAGGGCGTCAAGCACATCCTCTGATATTTAAAGACTGTTCCTGTACAAGGGCTTGTATACAAACCCACTTCTTCCTCCCTATCTCTGATTGCCTATTCTGGTGTTGAATATGATGAGTCCTTGGATGATCGACTTTCTACAAGTGAATTCTGTACTTACTTCGGATGACACCTTATTACCTGACATAATGAGACGCAGTCTGTGGTAGGTCGCTCATCTGCTGAAGCCAAGTATCGTTCAATGGAAGCAGCTGTGTCTGAGGTCACATGACTTGAAAGTCTCCTAGGTGATTTGGGAGTCAAACATCCCTTACCTTCCACTCTATTTTGCGACAGTCAATATGCTATACACATTGCCAAAAATCCTACATTTTATGAATGAACCAAACACATTAAAGTTGATTGTCATTTTATTCGGGAGAAAATTCAATTGAAGAAGATGAAATTAAAACATGCTCATGTTGCTGGGCAAGTTGAGGATATTCTCACCAAGGCCTTATCATGTCCGATATTCTATCAGTTCTTGTTTAAGTTGGGTGCTTATGATCTATATGCTCCAACACACGGGGGAGTGTTGAAGGAAATGTGTGTAAAGACCCATAATAATGCTCATCTAGAGTACTCTTCCTCTTTAAGATTTAGTCTCATATCTTAGATTGAGATTTCTTATCTTCTCTCTTTCTATACAAGTGTACAAATACATATATGTAGATACACAATTTTGGAGAAATTAATGAAATTATATTTTATTCCTCTCTTATTTTCGTATTTTCTACGTAATAATTCAGGGTGCATTAAATGTGGTGCTGGGTAATGCATCTGAAATTGGGGATGCTCTATTGGGGAGCACACAGGTTTCTACACTTATTATCTTTTTATATCATCACGCCCTTTTATAATTGCTAGGAGCTATTTGCTAAAATCTGTGTCCTAACAACACTTTAATTAGGTGAGGAAGCTCACATTCACAGGATCAATAGCTGTTGGAAAGAAGCTAATGGCAGGTGCAGCAAATACTGTTAAGAAGGTAAATTCTGCAGTTAGCTGTATTCCTTAAAAAAAGTTTGCTTAACATAGTCGTGTGATTGGCGTGAATTCTTGTATAAAACCAGGTTAGCTGTTTTTCTTCTGTGAGTGCAGATGCTTAAGTAGCTTCATTTTATTGTTTACACTGTTAATTTTAAGCAATCATATAACCAGATTTGTGGAAGGGGAGCCTTGGCGCACCAACTGAGGTGTTGCCGTTTGACCTTGAGGTCACAAGTTTGAGTCTTGGAAGCAGCCTCTTGCAGAAATGCAGGGTAAGGTTTGCCTATATTTCACCCTTGTGATGAGACCCTTCCTCGGATCCTTGCTGCGCGGGGACGCTTTGAGCACCCGGCTGCCTATGTGATTAGGGCTGTGGTGGGATAGCATTCCTGCTCCCTTTGGAATCTTTTGACCAACTTAGTTCTAATCCCTTCCTGTTGTAGTACTCAAATCGATTGAGCTTGAACTGAAGTATCTGAGCCGGGCAACCTTCCTGTTATAAGCAGTTTATATTTCCTGTTTGCGAGTCCCATCCATATTGTAAATATCTATTTATGCTAATGTAATAGAGGTATCACAATCGCACACATTTTTCTATTGTATATCACTGATATTAAAGAAGTCATGTACATTGAAGAATCTTAGTTGAGAAGAAATCATGCGATGGCAAAAACACAATATCAAAGTGTTATTCACACATTTTCACTGATAATGCAAAACATTTACATCTCTTCTTAGTTTTAAATCTATTTATACTATCAGGAGATTGTACTGTAGCTGCCATGTTCTCGCACATACCAAAATGGTGTGGCTGACAAAACAGTCATCTTATGGGACCACTAGTGCACTCATTGTTGCTCACCATTTACAACGTTCCTATTGACTCTTGTTGCTCTCACTAGTTATTATTTAGTCCAACATCCAAAATTCTAATTTCTATTTTTATAATTTTTAATTCAGGGTCTGACCAATGTTTGTGTCGATGTCGCGACTGTTAATATATAATGAAAACGCCCATTAAAAGAAGAAATGAAGCTCATGTACAAGCCCATGTATAGTCTATTTAGTCCCACATTGTAGATGTAAAAGAATCCCTATCTTCCTCTCTATATAAGTGTATGCACTAATGTATTTGAAAATTAATAAAATTCTGGGTGATTTTCTCTCACTTTCATCTTTCTCTACATGGTATCAGAGCTATCGGCCCGGTTTTTTTCTGCTCTCAGCGGATAGATTTTTTCTAACCGCCGTCTCCTCTGTCTATCCGCTTCTACGGTATCCGCGGTCTGCTACGGACTCCTTCTAACCGCATTCAGTCCGCTCCTCTACTGCGGTCTCCCTTTTCTTACCCGCAAGCTTCCCCAGTTCTCCCGTGGATCCACCCCCCTCGTGGCTTTTATATACTTCTTCGTGGGACCCACCAAACTTTCCACTCTGACCGTCCCGGACTGGGTTCCTGCTCACTGCGACCTGCTTGCTTCTTCTATTCGTCGCAGACTGCCTGCTTGCTTCTTCATTCGCCGCAGACCGTCTTCTATGCTTGTCACGAACTATTTTCTCTGTTCGCCGCAGACTGCCTTCTCGCCGCATACTGCCTTCTCGCTGCGGATTGCCTTCTCGCCGTGGATTGTCTTCTCTGTTCGTCGCAGACTGGGTTCCTGCTCGCCGCGAACTGCTTGTTTCTTCTCTATTCGCCGCGGACCGTCTTCTCTGCTCGCTGCGGATTGTCTTCGCTGTTCGTTGCGGACTACTCTCTCCTGGTCGCGCGACCTGTGTTGGTTGCTGGGGTTGTCTCCCCTTGCCGCTGTGACCTCTTCTTCTCTAGTCGCGCGATCTGACCTTGCAGGGGTTTCGTCTAGTCGCGACGACCTCCCTTCCCTATCCGCGGAGACCTCTTTGCATAACCACCATCTCTCTCTGTGGGAAGACTAATTTTGTTGAATGGGTACATTCGATCTGCCGTGTTCTACAAACCAAGGGTCTTCTCCACCATCTCACTCGGGCAAAATCTATCGAGCCCACTAATGACTGGCTCCGTGATGACGGCCGGGTCCAATCATGGATGCTTAATTCCATGGACACCGAGTCATATCGAATGACCATGTATTATGAAATGGGCGAGGAAATGTGGGATGAGTTGCATTCTCTCTACTCTGACAATGACAGCTTACAACACTTGTATGATATTATCTCTGTCCTTCAATCATTGGACCCTGACCCCACAAGCGACTTATCTTCCTTTGTTGCGAAGACTAAATCTCTGGTAGAAGCCTTGAGACAACATCAGCCCCCCCTCCACCAATCTTGCTATTCAGCGGGCACAGAAAAAAGCTGTTGGGATCACGATGATGATGGTCCGTGTTCCCAGTCATCTTCACAGTGTCAAGGCTCAGATTCTTTCCTCTTCCGTTATGCCCTCCTTATCTGATGTTTGCTCCATGATGCTCAAGGTCACACCACTATCCGAGGCCCCCGCCAGCTTTTCTCCGGCTCTGCTTCAGCAGCCCCTCTTACCCACTCCAGCTCCTCTGACTTGTCACTCTTCTACTCGGGGCGGTCGCTTCACGTCTTGAGGTCGAGGTCGTGCCAGACGCTCTGCTCTCAAGTGTACCCGTTGGGGTTAAGATGGTCATCTTGAAACCACCTGCAACCGCAAGCATGGACTGCCTCCTCATCTTACTTCTACAACTACTACTACCCTCCTCCCACAACCCCTACACACCAAAATATCAATGAGCTTTGCCGACAGCTTCAGGAGCTCTAAGGCATTGTTAATCGCTCCTCTAGTTCGGTTGCTTCTTTCTCCACCGAAGGTATATCCTGCCTCTCTCATAACTCTCACTGGATTGTCGACTCCGGTGCTACTCACCACATTACCTCCCAGAAAAGAAGCCACCTCAGTACATGCACTCTGATTATCCCAAGTTCATCACTGTGGCCAATGACGACACAACTCCGGTGTCTGGAGCTGCTGACCTGCGTCTCACTCTTACTCTCATTATCCTTCGGTCCTTCTTGTTCCGGGATCCCCCTTCAATCTACTCTCTGTGAGTAGGCTTACTCAGAACCTTGATTGCTGTCTAATCTTCTCTCCTTCACCTTTTATTGTGCTGGATCGTCGAACGCGGAATATCATTGGTAAAAGACGACTGTTAAATAAGTTTTATCTCTTGGATGTCTCCCCTACTATCCTCTCTGCAGTCCCCTCCGTCAATTGACATCGTCGTCTTGGTCATGCTCCCCTCCCGATTCTCAAGAAGGCTCTTCCTGATGTCTCCCTGCATGAGTTTTCTTATGAATCATGTATCTTTATCAAACAACATCGCTTTTCTTTCTCACCTGCTTGTACTCGGAGTTCTTCTCCGTTTTCTGTAGTACATTATGATATCTGGGGCCCCTATAAAGTCCCCAATGTTTTTGGTTATCAGTACTTTTGTTACCTTTATCGATGATTATTCGCGTCTTACATGACTGTATCTACTTCGTGATCGTACTGAACTAACATCTGTTTTCCGTACTTTTATTACTGTGGCGCGTACGCAATTCTCTGTTACCTTGAAGATAATCCGCACCGATAATGCTCGTGAATATACTAGTCGCTCATTCTCAAATCTATGCACCGAGTTTGAGATTATTCATCAGACCTCCTGTGCTTATACCCCCCAGCAGAACAAGGTTGGCAAGCGGAAAAATCGACATCTTCTTGATGTCACTCGGTCCCTCATGCTTCAAATGCAGGTACCCACAAAATATTGGAATTTTGCTGTCTCTACTACTTGTCATCTCATCAATCGCCTGCCCTCTTCCATGCTTGACTTCGCTTCTCTGTTGGGCCTCCTCTTTCCTACCAAGTCTCCATTCTCTCGCACACACAATGTCTTTGGCTGTACTTGCTATGTCCACTCTCTTGGACCGCCGAACGACAAACTTGCCCCACGGGCCACGAAATATATGATTGTTGGCTACTCCCGCACTCAGAAAGGATATTGGTGAAGCCAAAATCTGACTTCGACAAGAGTTCGAAAAATAGGGGCGTAGCCAACACCTACTCGTCCCAAGCTCTGACCTCCGACTGGTCGTGAAGGACTAGAAACTGACCCAAGGCCTCGGCAGGGAGGTCCCACCGCTTCCCCGGAAGATCTCTGAGAGCTTCTCCTGCAAAGCCAAAAGCTGGGCTCGGAGTTACTCAAAAAGCACAGAAAAAAGCCTTTCAAGTCCCGGGAAAGATATCTGTGTGCTTCTGAAGAACCCCTATGGGTCTATTTATAGTTTTTTAGTTTGAACTGCCAATAACCATACTGAGCTGAACTGAAATTACCAGAGTATCCCTGGTCGGGTCTGCCAACAGCCAAACTCCGCTGTTCTGAGGAGTTATATGCAGGCCACCAGGGGCAAAAGTGTAAAATTACCTGGGGTAGAAGAGTAAAATCCCTCACGGTCATAGATCTGTCAAAATGGCCTTTCTTCTGTATGGCGAGTGGGGGAGTATCTATCGGCGAGATGAATCTTCCTCCCGTCTCGTCAACCTTACATGCTGTGAGGCCTTCTCGCGGTCATAGGCCTTCTCGCGCCCTCAGGAGGGGCGTCTCGCCTACTGCAGATGCCACTTATCTCGCCACCTGCGAGTGGACCACATGGTCCCACTCGCCCATCAATTCCACTCGCCCGCCTCGACTATTCGCGCTTTGAGGACCTCTCGCGAGCCCGAGGTTGTACACAATTCCCGCTCTTTTCGAGATTATTCTAAGCTTGGAAACAACATCCAACCGAGGCTCGCTATTAAAACGTATTTATTGACGCATTTATGAGAGAATCTTCTATGAGTCCCCCCACCAAAACCTATAAATATGAGATTCCTATCCTGAATAGAGGTTGCCCCTTTGCACACTTCCTCCTTCCTTGCAGCACTGTTCATCATGTCTCACAGCCAGAGCTTTCGCGAGCGCCTTGCCAAAGTGCGCCGACAAAACAAGGCTGTCGTGGCCGCTTATACCTCAACCTTAGTTCGCCCCCTTCCTTCTGTACCATCCTCTCCGTCTCGCCTGAAAAGGGAAAAAACAGGTGGCCCCTGCTCTGCAGAGGATCTGTCTCGCGCAGTCCAGGAGACCTACCCCACCCCTCCTCCCGCATCTCCCAAAGAAAAAGAGGTGAGCTCTCGCTTCTATCTCTATTCTTCAATATTGTATCTGCTTTCTTAATTGTTTCTCTTCAGGGAGCTCCCGCGGCTATACAACGACCGGAAAGCCCGCGAGATGACTCCGCCGCCCGTCGTGAAGATTCCGACTCGCAACCACCTTCCACTCCTCCAACTCCTCCCAGCGAGAGGAGGAACGAACCGTCCCAGGCTGCCGGGACCTCCCGTCCCTCTAGTAAGGAATCTTCCCTCTCGCTTCTCTGCCCCACTCGCTACTCCCACACACTTCTGCGGGAGCCTCTCTCACCCTGCTCCTTTACTCCTTCCGCAAGCGCCCAGACCGACTCGCCTGCTGAGGAGCACCCTGAGAAACCTGCCGTCTCGCCTCTTCCTCCCCTTGACGGGATTGAAGATTACCTTGGCGACCCTGTGAACCCGGCGGAAATTAGGCGCAAGACTGCCGAGTTGTTCCAGAAACACGCACGCCTCATCCATTCGCTGACGCTGGATAAGCTGGCGGCGGATCGGCGCATCGAATGACGGGAGAACGAGTGCGCTCGCCTATCTTTCGAGGCAGATACCGAGTTAGATGTCGATGGGACCAACCCTGACGCCATCATTAGCGAGGTCGATATGCAGCTTCGTCTCGCTCGCCGTGGGATGGAGTCCGTTCGCGCCTTCGACTCGCGCAGTAGGCCTCCCTGTGCGGGAGCTCGCGGTGGCCGCTGGTAATGACACCCGTACTGAAGGCCGTCCATCTCGCCCCTTCTTCCTTCATTTTCTATTTGAATGCTGTAATAATAATTTAAATAATGTTGTGTTGCCGTCTCGCTGGCTTTGTCAGAACTTGGTGTCCGCCATATGTGGGACGGTGTTTTTGAACATTCATTACTGTTGTGTTAATTTCATTTTTCTTTTAATTTCTTTAATTAATCACCCTGTGATTGCGACGGGCCGCGCCGATCGAGGTTTAGGGGAGAGAAAAAAACCTACTGTCGATTCGTCCCCTTCCTCTGTACGTTTTCCCGCTCATCAATCATTGCCCTGTATCCGTTATAAATACACCCGGCCCTGGATCAGAAGGATACCCGCACTCTTCACTCCTGCCGCACCCAAGCTCTTGCCTCTTTGCTTCTTTCGTCTCGCCGCTTCTTCTCGCGCTTTTCTCTCCCGACCCTCTCGCCGATCTTCTTTCTTACTCTTCCTTTCTCTCCGTCTCGACTAAAGCCGTCTCGCCAAAACTGTCTCGCAAAAATCGTCTCGCCAAGGATGGGTAAGAAGAGAGTTGAGGAAGGCGAGGGGCGCAGCCGCTGCGGGAAGCGGTTCACCGACCATGACTTCCCGCTCGGCCGGCTTCCTGAGGAAGATTACCGCGGCTTCGTCCGCGAGTACCTGGGGGAGGGGATCGAGTCGCGTCCCCCCAAAGTTGGCGAGTCCATCAACACCTATTACCCGGGAGAGCTCGCTTTCCCCGTCTCGCACTTTGAGGCGGGGTTGAGGTTGCCTCTATGGCCTGAGGTAAAACATGTATTTAAGTACTTCGGCGTCGTCCCGACGCAATTCAACCCGAACGCTATTTCGGTGTGATCGCCTTCGCCTGCTACATGCGCCGGGAGCGCATTGAGTTCAGCTTGACGGTCTTCCGCAAGCTCTTTATCTATCACGCCAACGCTGACGACGTCTCGTACTTCACTGGGCAAGGGCTCAAGGTGTGCGAGACGCCCAACAAAAATCACCACTGGCTCACGCGGTTTGTCTTCATCCGTGGCGACCGTGGTTACTTCGGGGGCATCCCGCTCGTGCCCGTGTCTCCCCCCGAAAGTTTCTATGCCACCCCGCAGGTTGGCGGCACGGATAAACTGCTGTATGATTACTTCATCGGCAAAAACTTCGAAGTCACTACTTGCGGCGAGGCTTCGACTCGCTGCCTCCGGTGCTCCCTGGTGAAGGTATTCTCGCTCTTTTGTCTCGCACTTCGTTTTTTCCGTCGCGCCATCTTATCATTTTCTTGTTTTCCAGGGGAGCGAGTCGTCCCAGTCCACCCTCCATATAAAAGCAACATCCATCCCTCGAAGGGCCTTGGTCTTGCCAGCGCGGCAGCTGAGGCTGCGAGAGAGTCCCTGGCTCCTGCCCCTCTCAAGAGGCCTACAGGCGACACGGCCCACTCTCGCTCCAACCCTCCAAAGAGAATGTAGAAGGTTGTGGTTGTCTCCAAGGGGAAGAAGAAGATGGCCCCGAAGGAGAAGGAGATATCGGGGTCCTTGAGCCCTATCTCTGTGGAGGGGTCTCAATCGCCCCGCTCGCTTCCTCAATAGGCCGTCTCGCCTACTCGCGAGACGGCACTTCCCAATCAGCCTGCTGCCGCGTCCAATCAACCAGCCGCCACCACCTCTCGCGAAGGCACCTCCTCCAGCCGTCCCGCCCCCTCCTCACACATGAACTTCAACCTGGGCCCAACGGTCCGAGATGTCGCGGGCGACCCTGTTCTGCTGTGGGGGCGGGACGTCAATCGCGTGCCAATCTCCACTCTCCTCCCTCCTTGGAAGGAGCAGGAAGAGCCCACCAGCCATGCTTTCGCCGTGGGGTACGACCTTTATGGTGGTCTTGACGCAGTCTCTCCTGAGAGCGAGTCTACGCAAGATATCGTCATGAAGTCCTCCCATGCCCAGATGCGCGCCTTGGAGTTCTCGCACCGCGCCGCACGCCGTCTAATATATATCAACAAAAAATGGTCGGAGAGCGAGACGAGCCTGGTGGAGGAGCGGGAGAAGTCAGAAGGTCTTGCAAAAAGGCTGCTTGATGTCGAGAGCCTCCTCGCAAAAGCCCAAGGCGACGTGGTAAAGCCCTATCCTCACTCTTTTCCTTCAAAAAGCTTAACTATTAACTAATGACCGGGCGTCTCGCACGATGCCGAGACGGCGGAGCGGCTGCACTCGCGAGTAGCGGCCCTGGAGGAGGAGGTCAAGGGTTTGAAAGCCCAGAATACTCGCCTTCAGGCCGATGCCGCGTCAACGTCTCGTCGCGAGCCTTTTCGGACACCTCCGACGCACTACTCTTTTGACGAGGTTGAGGAGCAATGCCGAGATGCTAACATCCGGGCGGCAGAGCTGGTCCTGAAGATGATGAAAGACCTAGGGGTTGTGAAGGACGATTCAGAAACAGTGACCGTGCGCGACCTGGTCCCCCAGCTCTATGGCGAGGAGAGCGAGGATTCTGCTTCCGGCGAGGAGGAATGACGTGTCAACTCCCAAGATACAGAATCCCTCTCTCCTCTTCCTTTCGCTGCTATTTGTAAAACTTAAAGACTTATCTTTTTTGAGCCCTATTTTGTGTTACATAATGATGATCAAAAGTGCATGTTATTTGTTGTTTGGTTCTTTATTACGCGAAATGAATCACTGGTTTGCTTGGGCCTGCGAGACGGTGCTATCCACCCGTCTCGCCGCCTCGCCTTTACTCCTTACACCTTGCTTTATTTTGCTTACTGCGAGACGATACTTTGGTGCGCTCACACATGCGAGAAGGTGCTACCCCTTGTCTCGCGGCCTTGCCGGAGAGTTGGCCAAGGTCACGAGTCGTCACTTCCTTTACCTTTGCGCGTGAGATTCAAACGGTGTAACCTTCTCGGCTCGCCTTAGGGTACTCCCGGCGCGAGTGGCCCTTACCTGTGTAACCTGTTCACCTATTATTAGAGCGGGCCTTCTGTCTCGCGCGAGTGCCCACTCGCCGTAAGCGAGACCATCCTCGTAACTGCCAGCTGCGAGTGCTTCCACTCGCACTGCTCCAAGTCTTTGCCTTAGTTTATTTTTCATTTCATAAGGTTAAGCTGGGATGTTGTTTAAAAAGATTTTCCCAACCTTTCTGCCATTGAGTGAGTTCACTGCCCTGCTAGCTTGACGAGAGCCTGAGCAACGGGTCCACCAGGGACCGAGCCGGGCTTGAAGTGGTTTAAGACTATCCCCAAGAGTCAAGAACCAAGACTTCAAGAACCAGACCTCTCCCCCACAGGTGAGCTTTCAGACCTGCCAGCTAATGGAGCCTGCGCAGCGGGTCTACCTGGGACCGAGCCGCGCTCGGGGTAGTGCAGAACCAAGGACCAAGAACCAGACCTGTCCCCCACAGGCGAGCCTTTGGACCTGCCAGCTAATGGGAGCCTGCACAACGGGTCTACCTGGGGCCGAGCCGCGCTCGGGGTAGTGCAGAACCAAGGACCAAGAACCAGATCTCTCCCCCACCAGCTAATGAGAGCCTGCGCAGCGGGTCTACCTGGGGCCGAGCCGCGCTCGGGGTAGTACAGAACCAAGGACCAAGAACCAGACCTCTCCCCCACAGGCGAGCCTTCGGACCTGCCAACTAATGAGAGCCTGCGCAGCGGGTCTAGCTAGGGCCGAGCCGCGCTCGGGGTAGTGCAGAACCAAGGACCAAGAACCAGACCTCTCCCCCACAGGCGAGCCTTCGGACCTGCCAGCTAATGAGGGCCTGCGCAGCGGGTCTACCTGGGGCCGAGCCGCGCTCGGGGTAGTGCAGAACCAAGGACCAAGAACCAGACCTCTCCCCCACAGGCGAGCCTTCGGACCTGCCAGCTAATGAGAGCCTGCGCAGCGGGTCTACCTAGGGCCGAGCCGTGCTCGGGGTAGTGCAAAACCGAGGACCAAGAACCAGACCTCTCCCCCACAGGCGAGCCTTCGGACCTGCCAGCTAATGAGAGCCTGCACAACGGGTCTACCTGGGGCCGAGCCGCGCTCGGGGTAGTGCAGAACCAAGGACCAAGAACCAGACCTCTCCCCCACAGGCGAGCCTTCAGACCTGTCAGCTAATGAGAGCATGCGCAGCGGACCTACCTGGGGCCGAGTCGCGCTCGGGGTATTGCAGAACCAAGGACCAAGAACCAAAAACCAGACCTCTCCCCCACAGGCGAGCCTTCGGACCTGCCAGCTAATGAGAGCCTGCGCAGTGGGTCTACCTGGGGCCGAGCCGCGCTTGGGGTAGTGCAGAACCAAGGACCGAGAACCGGAGCTCTCCCCACAGGCGAGCCTTCGGACCTGCCAGCTAATGAGAGCCTGCGTAGCGGGTCTACCTGGGGCCGAGCCGCGCTCGGGGTAGTGCAGAACCAAGGACCAAGAACCGGACCTCTCCCCCACAGGCGAGCCTTCGGACCTGCCAGCTAATGAGAGCCTGCGCAGCGGGTCTACCTAGGGCCGAGCCGCGCTCGGGGTAGTGCAGAACCAAGGACCAAGAACCGAACCTCTCCCCCACAGGCGAGCCTTCAGACCTGCCAGCTAATGAGAGCCTGCGCAGCGGGTCTACCTGGGGCCGAGCCGCGCTCGGGGTAGTGCAGAACCAAGGACCAAGAACCGGACCTCTCCCCCACAGGCGAGCCTTCGGACCTGCCAGCTAATGAGAGCCTGCGCAGCAGGTCTACCTGGGGCCGAGCCGCGCTCGGGGTAGTGCAGAACCAAGGATCAAGAACCGGACCTCTCCCCCACAGGCAAGCCTTCGGACCTGCCAGCTAATGAGAGCCTGCGCAGCGGGTCTACCTGGGGCCGAGCCGCGCTCGGGGTAGTGCAAAACCAAGGACCAAGAACCGGACCTCTCCCCCACAGGCGAGCCTTCGGACCTGCCAGCTAATGAGAGCCTGCGCAGCGGGTCTACCTGGGGCCGAGCCGCGCTCGGGGTAGTGCAGAACCAAGGACCAAGAACCGGACCTCTCCCCCACAGACGAGCCTTCGGACCTGCCAGCTAATGAGAGCCTGCGCAGCGGGTCTACCTGGGGCCGAGCCGCGCTCGGGGTAGTGCAGATGCGATCATCTTCCTGTCGTTAGAACTTCATAGTAGATAAAGACAAGAAGTAATTTGAGAATTTTATTATAATGAACTTGATTTGAACATACAACTTTTGCCCTACCTTCTCATGGGTAGAATCGCTTCAAGTCATCGCCACTCCAGGTGTGGCTCTGCTTTCAGGACCTTCTCAACAATATAAGACCCCTCCCAATTTGGGTTGAGCTTGCCTACGGGAGCGGACCTCCCCGCAGCATCAACTTTCTTTAGTACCAGATCTCCTTCCGCAAATTGTTTGATCCTGATATGTTTGTCGAAGTATCTTGCCATCCGTCGCTTGACCTCTTCCTGCCTGATAGCTGCTACGTCGCGTAACTCTTCCACCATGTCCAGTGAGAGGCGTAAGCCTCCTTCATTTTCTAGCCTCCAAGCTTCGTCTCCATCACCTGCAGCCACAACTCGTGGGGATCGAACCTCAAATTCCACAGGCAGGACCGCCTCACACCCATGGGAAAGTTTGAAGGGGGTCTCGCCGGTGGCCGTGTTTGGGGTTGCGCAAGGCCCACAAAACCGAGGGGAGCTGCTCCACCCAGCTCCCCCTCAAGTTCTCCACCTTCTTTTTGAGCAGGTTCACGATAATTTTGTTCGCCGCCTCCACCTGGCCGTTGCTCCTGGGGTGGTGGACGGAGGCAAACCTGAGGTCGATGCCCAGCTGGGTGCAGAAACTTATAAACTCCTCACTTGCAAATTGAGGACCATTGTCCGTGACAATGGCCTGAGGCAGCCCGTGCCTGCAGATGATCTCTCCCCAAACGAAGTTCCTGATGACTTGGGAGGTGACTTTGGCCAGCGCCTTAACCTCCAGCCACTTAGAGAAGTGGTCGATCATAACCAGGAGGAACCTCCTTTGCCCACTAGCTGGAGGGAAAGGCCCAACCAAATCCATCCCCCAGATAGCGAACGGCCATGGTGTCGTGATGCTTCGAAGCCTTTGAGCTGCCTGGAGCTGGAGGGGGGCGTAGAGCTGACATTTTTGACACCTCGCAAACTCCGCAGCATCCTTCCTTAGGGTGGGCCAGAAGTACCCATGCCTGACCACCCTTGCTTCCAACATCCTACCTCCGGAATGGCTTCCACATTCCCCAGAGTGCACCTCCTCCAGAATCTGTCGGGTCTCCCCTTCCGTTACGCATCGCGCCAAAAGACCCGAAAGCATCTTCCGATGTAGGCTCCCTTCATGCATGAGATAATGGGTCGTATTATGCCGAAAGCTCTTTGCCTCCTTGATCCCCTCAGGGAGGTTGCCTGTGACGAAGAAGGTTACGAAGGGATCCACCCATGAGGGTCGCCGATCTACTTCCATGAGCTCCCCTTCCTCGATCACTGGATGGAACAGATCCGTCAAGGTTCCTCCTCCCCGAGGTCCAAACTTAGCCAGCCGATCGGCTGCTGTACTCTCTTCTCTTGGAACGTGTTGGATGGAGAAAGTCCGGAACCCCCCGATGATCGCCCTCACCTTGGACAAGTACTTCACAAGGGTGGGTTCCCGAGCTTCGAACTCTCCTCGAATTTGTGATGCCACCACCAGCGAGTCCGTGAAAGCCTCCACATCCTGGATCTCAAGCTCTCTTGCCAAATGAAGGCCGGCTATCACGGCCTCGTACTCTGCTTGGTTGTTAGTTGCAGGAAAGTGCAAAACCACCGTCTGCTCTATGATGACCCCCTGAGGACTTGTCAACACCACCCCTGCTCCGAGAGAGTGCTTTCACGAGGCTCCATCAACCGTCATCTTCCATGCCCCCTGCGGCCGCGACTCTTTGGCCCCGACCTCCACAATGTAGTCTGCCAAGAAATCGGCCACTACCTGCGCCTTGATGGAGAGCCTTGGTACGAACGAGATATCGAATTCACTCAATTCGATAGACCACTTGGCCAGTCTACCCGAGTGCTCCACTCCTTCGAAAATCTTACGGAGGGGATGGTCTGTCACCACCCTGATCGAATGTGCTTGGAAATATGGCCGGAGCTTCCTGGCCGAAATGATCAAGGCGTACGCCAGCTTTTCCAGGATAGGGTAGCGAAGCTCCGCCTTCTTTAGGATCCTGCTAACATAATAGATTGACAGCTGCTTCCTCCCCTCCTCCCTAACTAGGACAGAGCTCACCGCCTCTGCTCCCACTCCGAGATACAAGGTCAGATCCTCCCCCTCCTTCGGGCTTTGAAGTAGAGGAGCCAGGGAGAGCTGCCTCTTTAGCCCTTGGAAAGCTTCTTCACATTCAGCAGTCCACTCGAACCTTTGGTTACTCCGTAGCACTTTGAAGAAAGATGAGCACTTCTCTCCCGACCTAGAGAGGAATCTACTTAGGCCGGCCAGCTTGCCTGTCAAGCGCTGGACCTCCTTAGCATTGCGTGGTGACTCTAGCTCTAGGATGGCTTTCACCTTATCCGGGTTGGGTTCTACCCCCTCCGGGGTCAAAAGATGCCCGAGGAACTTCCCGCGGCTTGCCCCAAAAATGCACTTTAAGGGGTTCAGCGTCATTTTAAACTTCTGCAAGGTGGTGAACGTCTCCTCCAGATCTCGAAGGTGTGAGCCCACTCCCTTACTTTTAACCATAAGGTCATCAACATAGACCTCCAGGTTCCTCCCCCTTTGGCCTTGGAAGACCCGATCCATCATGCGCTGGTATGTAACCCCTGCGTTTTTCAACCCAAATGACATCATTTTATAGCTGAAGCATCCCTCCCTTATGATGAAGGAGACGTACTTGACGTCGGGAGGGTGCATTCGGATCTGGTGGTAACCTGAAAAAGCATCCAAAAAACTCATAATTGAAAAACCAACGGCTAAATCAACCAGCGCGTCGATTCGAGGCAGAGGCAGCAATCCTTGGGGCATGATTTATTTAATAATGAAAAGTCAATACACCTGCGTCATCCCCCCCCCCCTTTTCACCATTACCACGTTGGAGACCCAGCCTGGATACTGGATCTCCGAGATGAAGCCGGCCTCCAGAAGCTTTTTGACCTACTCGCAGATTGGCTCTTCCAGCTTGGTTGCGATGGTCCTCATCTTCTGGCGTATGGGGCGCGTCTTGGTATCCAGGTTCAGGCGGTGGAAGGCCACATCCGCATCGATGCCCGACATGTCAGCCGTGCTCCAAGCGAAGATGTCGACGTTGCTCTGGATGCAAGCCTGCACTCTCTCCTGGTCCTCGGGGCTCAGACCCTCGCTGATCCTCACCTTCTGCACTTGTCCGGCGCTGGTGAAGACTTACATCTCCACCACCTCCTCCGCCAGCTCCAGCCGCGACTGCTCCCAGCCGGCCCTTGCCTCCTCTTCCTGCCCCAACTCCTCTTCTCCTCCTGCTCCCTCAACTTCCATCGCCTCCTCTAGGCTCTCACTCTGCTGCTGTTCAACCTTCACGCCTCTCTGGGCTTCCCTCTCAACTCCTTCTTCCACCTCCACCTGCCGACCCTCCTGCGGCTCCAACTCTTTGTCCCTCTGGACCTCCTGCACGTCTCCTCCCCACTGCTCCTCCTCAATCTCCTCCCCTCCGACTACCTCTTCAACTTCCTCACTCGCCTCCTTTAGGCTCATCTCCTCCTCTCCGACAACCTCTTCATGCGCCGCCATCTCCTTCTCCAACTCCTCTGCCTCTGCCATCCATGATATAGTGTTGACTGACGTAACGTAGCACTGCCTTGCCACCTTCGGGTCCCCTTTGACCCTAACCTGCACCCCTCCGTTGTTGAACTTGAGGCATTGATGAAAAGAGGAGACGCAGCGAAAGGCGCTGATGAGGGGATGCCCAAAGATGGCGCTATAGCTGCTCGAGGCGTCCACGATCACGAACCCGTAGTTCCGTGTCACGCCCCCCAACTTCACGTGCAGCCCTACTCCTCCTTCCACTTCCTTTCTCCTGAGAAACCGAACAATGGTCTGTCCGAAGCTATTACTCTCTTGACTCAACCTGCATCTCATAGAAGGCCTTTTTGAAGATCACATTTACGGAGCTCCCGTTGTCCACTAGGATCTTGGAGACCGTGAAGTTTTCTACCGCCGTCTGGATCACCAAGGCATCACAGAACGGGTCTTCATAATCTGGCATATCCTTTGAAGAAAAGGTAATTTTTTCTTTCGGGGGCAAAGCCTGGGAGGTCGAGGCTACTCCCCTTCGGTACATGGTCTGGAGGCTGCCCTTACGAGCGGCCTCGATCCCAACTCCTCCGTGGATCACCCCGATCCCTCCCCGGGTTCCTACATCCACCCGGTCCTCGCATCTATCCTCCGTCTCCCCCTGCTGCACTTCCACGATCCTCACCGGCGGCTCCTGCCTCCTCACCCTCCTGGCTTCTCTCACTTCTAAGAACTCTGAGCAGGTGGCCGTTGCGTGACCCTCCTCCTGATGGAAGTCACAGAAAGGCAACGCCACCCTGCCCCTTCTTCACTCTCCACCATCTCTCCTTCCAGCTCCTCCCCGAGCTCCTCTCCTTCCTCCTCTTCCCCGACCGATCTCCATTGCCTCCTGCTGGTGCTGGAAGCGATCCCTCGGCCCCTGCCTCCATGCCGGCTGATCGTACCTCCTCGGCTCGCGAAAGTTATCTCTTCCCTGAAAGCCTCCTCCTATCTCCTGGGGGCGACCCTCCTGAGGCCTCCAACCTAAACAGTTGTTCGGCTCTCGGGCCCCCCCTCCTTGATGCAGTCCCTGTTGCTCCTGACCTCGGGGTTCTTCCCTCCTCCTCTCTTGTCTCTGCTCCCTTCGCCTTCCTGCTTCCGGCTCCTTCGCATCATCCTCCGCCAACCTGGCCAGCTTCCTCGCAAACGCCGGATTGGCCCTCTCGAAGTCTGTCTCCTTTGTCGCCCTCTCCATGAGCTCCTCAAAAGAGGGGGGGGGGGGAACTCTCTTCAACTCCATACTAAAGAAACCCGGCCTCAGTCCCAGAGTAAACATGAGCATCAGCGTATACCTTGGAACTTCCTGGAGCAGGAGGACCTCTTCCTGAAACCGATCCACGTAATGTCCCAACGTCTCGTCCTGCTTCTGCCTCACCGCAAACAGGCACTCCGCCTCCTTCTTACGCTTCTTCGTTGTTGAGAAACTCAACAGGAAACTTCTTCGCAGATCTTCGAAACAGTAGATCGACCTTACTGGCAACTGGTGGAACCAGTCCCGTGCCTTCTCCTTCAACGTGATGGCAAACAGCCGACACTTGAAGACATCCGTCATCTGTCTTATCGAAACGACATCTTCAAACCACTGCACGTGATGTACTGGGTCATCCTTTCCCGAGTAGTAGGACATGTCGGGCTCCCGGAACCCCTCCGGCACCGGAGCCGAGATGATGAGCTCACTGAATGGGCTCTCGCCACCTGCCTGCCGAGAGGGCACGTCTCGCGGCCTCGGCTGGCTGGCCCGATCCGCGAGACCATGCCCAGGGAAGAGCTCTCGCACAACAGCCTCCCTCTCGCCAACTTCTGCCGGAATCTCCTTCCCGGGACGCTGGCCTGGGAAGAGCTCTCTCGCCGCCACGTCCCTCTCGCCAGCCTCCGCCGGGACCTCCTTCCCCGGGCACTGTCCAGGGGCGTTCTCGCCCAAGAGCGGGATCTCCTCTATCGGAACCTGAGGTGTTGCCCACTCGCTTCTGGCCGAGAAGGCCAAGCTGATGGTCTGCAGGACCTCTCGCCTGAAGTCATCCAGCATCTTCCTTGTTTCCTCTTCTCCCCTGAAGGGGGAACCTCCTGAACCAGATCCTTCACCTTCACCTCCTGCCATCGGACTAAACTCAAGCTTTTCTTGTATCAGCTACCTTCCACGCTCACCGCACCAGAACTGTTGAAGCCAAAATCTGACTGCGACAAGAGTTTGAAAAATAGGGGTGTAGCCAACACCTACTCGTCCCAAGCTCTGACCTCCGACTGGTCGTGAAGGACTAGAAACTGACTCAAGGCCTCAGCAGGGAGGTCCCACCGCTTACCCGAAAGATCTCTGAGAGCTTCCCCTCCAAAGCCAAAAGCTGGGCTCGGAGCTCCTTAGAAAGCACAAAAAAAGCTTCTCAAGTCCCGGGAAAGATATCTGTGTGCTTCTGAAGAACCCCTATGGGTCTATTTATAGTTTTATGAGTTTGAACTGTCAATAACCATACTGAGCTGACCTGAAATTACCTGAGTACCCCTGGTCGGGTCTGCCAACAGCCAAACTCCGATGTTTTTAGGAGTTATATGCAGACCACCCGGGGCAAAAGGGTAAAATTACCTGGGGTAGAAGAGTAAAATCCCTCACGGTCATAGATCTGTCAAAATGGCCTTTCTTCTATATGGCGAGTGAGGGAGTATCTATCGGCGAGATGAATCTTCCTCCCGTCTCGTCAACCTTATATGCTGTGAGGCCTTCTCGCAGTCATAGGCCTTCTCGCGCCCTCAGGAGGGGCGTCTCGCCTACTGCAGAGACCACTTATCTCGCCACCTGCGAGTGGACCACATGGTCCCACTCGCCCATCAATTCCACTCGCCCGCCTCGACTATTCGCGCTTTGAGGACCTCTCACGAGCCCGAGGTTGTACAGATATGTTTGCTACTCTCCCGAAAATGAAAAGGTGTTCGTCTCCGCTGATGTCACCTTTCTTGAAGATCATCCCTTCCACTCCGTCTCATTCGTACTACTACCTCCAACTTCCACTATTGCGCCTCCGACTGTTCCCGTCACAACGTTGCCCCACACTGTACCTCCTACTACTCCACTCCCAGTGACGACATTCCCTCAACCCCCTCCTCCTCCACTTCTCCGTGTATATACCCGTCGCTCATCCCGGACAAAGGCCCTCCAACAGCTCCCTTCTACTGATGTCATCCCGCAGATTGACGTTCAACCAACATCCTCTACGGCTCATCCAATGGCGAATTATGTCTCATTGCATCGCCTTTCTCCGCCTCTTCTCCAATTTGCCCTCTCTCTCCACCATCTCCATTCCTAACTCCTTGCAGGAAGTTCTCCAACACCTGGGGTGGCGTGCGGCCATGTATGTAGAAATGACAGCTCTCTGGGCTAACTAGACTTGGGACCTTGCCCCTCTACCTCTCGGCCAGTCTTGTGTTAGCTGCAAATGGGTCTTTGCTATCAAGCATGCTCCAGATGGCACCATTGAACGTCTCAAAGCTCGCCTTGTGGATAGGGGATTCACCAAACAACACGACATTGATTACGACAAAACATTTTCTCCGGTCACCAAGCTGAAGACTTTCGAGTCTTGATCTCCCTTGTTGTGCATCGACAGTGGCCTCTATATCAAGTAGACATCAAAAATGTCTTTCTCAATGACGATCTCCAAGAGACTGTACATGCACCAACCGCCTGGGTTTGAGACCACGGCGGAAGTCTATATATGGTCTCAAACAGTCTACTCGTGTTTGGTTTGACAAATTCAAGAAATTAGTTCGCGAGGTGGGTTTGACACGTAGCTCTGCTGATTTTTCTCTCTTTACACGTCATTAAGCAACTGACACTGTGATTCTTCTTGTATATGTTGATGATATTCTAATAACGGGCGACGACATTACCAGGATCCGAAAAATCAAGAAACATTTAAACTCAGCTTTTCAGACCAAAGACCCGGGAAATCTTCGATACTTACTTGGGCTTGAGGTTGCAAGGAGACCTGATGGACTTGTCCTGTCCCAACGGAAGTACTGCATTGATCTTCTGCAGGATGCGAGCTACTCAGGATGCAAACCTGCGGAAACTCCGATGGATGTAAATCACAAATTGTCTTCTCATGACTCTGAAACTGATCCTGTTCTTACAAATCCAGAGTTCTATCGTCGATTGGTCGGGAAACTAATCTATCTCACGGTTACACGATCCAATATTTTATTTGTTGTTGGGTTTGTGAGCCGATTTATGCATCCTCCTCGGACATCCCATCTCCAAGTCGTCGAACGGATTCTCAGATACTTGAAGACTGCTCCAGGACAAGGACTTGTTTATAAACAGTCCTTCTCTCTGTCTCTTGTTGCATATTTTGATGCTGACTACACAGGTTCCCTTGATGATAGACTTTCCACGACTTGTTTTTGCACCTACCTTGATGGACACCTTATTACCTGGCGTAGCAAGAAACAGTCGGTTGTTGTTCGCTTATCTGCTGAGGCCAAGTACCATGCTATGGCAACGATTGTATCCGAGCTCACCTGACTGGAGAGTCTATTTAGTGATTTGGGTCTCAAACTCTCTTCTCCGACAACCCTGTTCTATGAGAGTCAAGCCGCCATACATATCGCCAAGAATCATGTATTTCATGAGCGGACAAAACATATTGAACTTGACTGTCACTTCATTCGGGAAAAAGTTCAATCAAAGAAGTTGGAGTTGGTGCATGTCTCTACATCAGGACAAGTTGCTGATATATTTACCAAAGCTCTCTGTCAGACATTATTTCATCAGTTCTTATCTTAGCTTGGTGCCTACGACTTGTACGCTTCAGCTTGCGGGAGAGTGTTAAGATATAATGAAAAATCCCATTAAAGGAAGCCCATGTACAAGCCCATGCATAGTCTATTTAGTCCCACATTGTAGATGTAAACGACTCTTCCTCTCTATATAAGTGTATGTACTCATGTATTTGAAAATTAATAAAATTCTGGGTGATTTTCTCTCACTTGCATCTTTCTCTATAACGACAATCATGTGTGGTAATCATACATTTAAGGCTTCATGGTAGTCAATTAATTAATAAAATATTGTACGAATTGTAATTAGGTGGGATTTAGTAATTCGCGAGAACATGACGCCTTTAGTTGGCATGAAATTCATTAACAACGACAGTCCAGTTTTAAGGCCATGATTTCCAAAACGTAAGGGTCTGAGAGCGTGCCTTTCGTTTTTTTCACAAACCACATTGTGTCCTAACTGATTCCCCTTTAAAAAGAAAGTAGTCATGGTTTGAGCTTTTGTTCTATCAGTTACGCACGTTGCGAGCCTTTGATTTCTTTCCGCCCGTATTTTGAAGCCGCTGTTGATGAGCCATCTCCTGTGCGCTACCCTTCGGCTTGACGATCCCATTTTTCCTTCCGATTATCCTCTTGCGACATCTGCTGCTTATCGTCGAGGGTCGACGCTACTTCTCCTATCCTCGTGCGCCTAGATGCGGGAATCATGAATCCCGGTTTCTCTGGTTCAGGAACTATGGACATTACAGCTTCTCACTGAGAGAAGTGGTAAGTCTTCTTTTGCTCTCTTTTTCTTCGATTCACTTCTCCTCCCGCCTCTTCCCCTCTCATGAAGTTCTTGGCCTATTCCGGCAGGTCTTCCTGGACTGTGGTTTATTTTTTTGGACAAAATAGGACTGATGACTCCTCCATCGTTGACAAACAACATCTGTGTTCCCTTTTGACATAGGGCAAGGTGAGATCATCTTTCCGTTGTACCACTTTTTTCTCCTCCCCTGCATACTTAATCATCACAAATCGTTTAGTATTTCAGTTCAATCTAGGAGGGGGGGGGGGGTCATTCATCGTGTTGATCGGAGAAAGACCTGAAATTTCCAACCCAACCTTGTGAATCATGCCGTCGCGTCACGTCTATGAATGTCATAATGCCAAAGTGAGAAATTTGATTCCTCTTACTTTGACATATCATAAGTAGATAATGTACCAATTATCATATAATGATTCCTTACGTAATTAAGTATATGATGTTGTTGGAGAATACATAAGAACCCTTTCTCATTTATTGCATTTTGCCTATGTATTATGGCCCTTTATGCTCATTCTTCTCTTAGGCTCCTTTATTCCCACATCTTGTATTGTTTTTTAACTCCCTCCCTCTATATAAGGGGTATCTTGTACATGTATTATGCAGAGAAATAATAACATTCATTTGTAAATTTTCTTTTTCTCTTCATACATGTTATTAGAGCTTCCGGTCTCCTGATCTATTCGTGATTGAGCTCCTGTTCCCGCCATTCACCTCGGGTGGACTCCCTTCCTGTAATCGCCCGGACCACTCCGCGCGGCCTCCTACATAGCTTCCGCCCGCAGTGTCTACGTTCCTACCAAGCCTCATGCAGTCCTGCTTGAACCCTCAGCTTTATAGAATTCCTCTACCGCTCGTGTTGACACTCCGTCCGCCGCTTTGCTAATTGACTATGCTCAGACTCCCTTTTAAGATTGCACGCCTCCTTGTAGTGTTCGCCTGGACCCCTGCCAGCGAGGTTTCCTGGACTTCTCCACCCAATAAGAACTTTGTGCTGTCTTCCCTGCCGTGTTCGCTCGACCTCCTTCCAGCTATCCGGAATTCCCACATTGTTCGTGTGGCCTACCAAGTGTAACCGCCCGACCTCTTCTTTGCGGCCTGGCCAGACTCCGTTTTACAGCTGCCCCGAGTCCTCTGCATTGGACTCCTCTTAGAGGCCGCACCCCTAAGTCCAGACTCTTTATTGCTACTTGGGCAGACTCTTTTTTTGAGGCCGCGACTCTTGCTGCCAGCGGATTCTCTTGAGACGATGGGCACAAGTGCTGCTCCCACTTCCTCAACCCTTTCTGCTCTTGCTCCAATCCCTCTCCTTGATATTGAAGATGAACTCTGGAGTACTACTACCTCGCTCGCCGACCAGAAGAACTCTATGGAGTGGGTGCACTCGATGTGCTGTGTTCTTCAGATCAATGGTCTTCTTTATAACCTCACTTAGGATCCCCCTTGCCGAGCCCACCGAGCAATGGTTTCCGGACGATGACCACGTTCAATCTTGGATATTGAACTCCATGAACACTATAGATAGTGAACCGTATTAGATGACTTTGTACCATGACACTGCCAAAGCAATGTGAGATGAGCTCCAATCTCTATTCTGGGAAGGATAGTCTCCAACACTTATTTGATATCCTCATGACCCTTTAACCCCTCCACTCATGGGATGGGGACCTCATGTCCTATGTTCAATCCAAGACTCTTATTGAGGCTTGAATATAACACTAACCCCCGACTCCCGATTTTGCTGTTCAATGGGCTCAAAAAGAAGATGTCGGTATCGCCTTGATGATGACTCAGGTCCTTCCTGTTGGAGCATAGGTTCTGCATCTCTTGGTTTGAAAATAACAAAACCCGAATGTATTTGATCATCTTTTGTTTATATTGTGCAGGAACATCATGTATTATTCTCCTATGTGTGATGCAGAAAATTGAAAAAGTGCTCTGGAATTTGTTATATCGCGGGCGACATAAATATCGCTGGAGATAGACCGGATGACTTCAGACTGACGACAACCACGTCCCGCACGATCAAAGCCACGATACACATGATTTCATAATATCGTTGGGCGATATCACAACGTTTTGGTCACGATTGTCGATCTTCCGGGCACGACCTCCTCGGTGTGGGCAACGTGGCAGCACAACATGCTAACGCCTGCGATATTTATATCGCGAGCAATATCGGCCGAAGTCTATAAAAAGCTTAGAATTCGTTTGTCCAAGATTACATCTCTTGAAGCTTGAAATTCCTACATCCTCTTAGAGTCTTCATCCTTGAATTCAGAGCACTCACATCATCTTCTTTTAAGTTTGAGAGTTTAGAGGAGATCTTTGCACGCTTCAACTTCGACGATGTTCGTGGCGATCTTTCATCTCCTTCAGAGATCTACATTATAGGTAGTCTTTCATTTCAGTTTTTCGTTGTAATTCTTTCATTTACTTTTGTCATTGTAGAGAATTCACTGGCTTGTGTGTGACAAGTAGATTTTAAGTGGTTTAGGGGGGAATTCGGCGCCTTGTGTGCAACGACTAGGCCGAGGTTAGATCTAGGGGATGCAAGAGGCCGTATCTAGGGAGAGAGGCTATAGCCGGCTGGTCCTTGGGAGAAAGACCAGTGAAAGAACAAAAATGGTTTTTCTTATAGCCTCAATTTCAAGCTCTATTGAAATCAAAGTTTATATGTATTTATCATTGAGAAATAAATTGCTATTTCCATTATTCTGATTTCCTAAGAGTTTTTCTCATTTATTCACCTCATGTATGAGCGACATAAGATCCAACACTTGGTATCAGAAGTAGGTTATTTCAAAATGGTTTCACTGCCGGGAATAATGACACACCATGATCACGCTTTCTGTGAAGGGCATCTATGTTGTTAAAGGAGCGCCTCAGGAGAGCCTAAGGCTCCAGGCTCAATAAGCTCAGAGGCTTGCGCCTTCGTGCGCCTTTTAAGCGCTTTCGTGCGCCTTTTTTGCGCTTTAGGAGCATAAAAGTCACGTCTTAGTGTGATTTTTTTGCACACTTTTTTTTCCAAAAGAAAGAAAAAATAATGTAAGAACTCAATAATTTTTTGCATGATTTAGTATTTATGATACATAATCGAGTGTTAATATAATGCAAATGACCATATTAATTCTATTTTTAAGAGATATAAATGATGGTAATGAATGATTAAAGAGTAGAATAAATAAAAAATCCGATCAAAAAGATTATCTGATGTTTGATGCTTACTTTTAAAATGAATGTGGTTGCGCCTTGCCTTCGTTAGGCGTGCGTCCACACCTAGGTTCCAAAACCTTTTGCGGTTTGGTGCGCCTTGCGCCTTTCATAACTAAGAGGGCAATGGATTATTAGACCTCCATTATTTACTGACACTGACTACAATTACTGGAAAACTAGAATGCGACGATTTTAAATTGCATTAGATATAGATGTATGGAATATGGTAGAATAATGTCACACTTCACCTACAATTGTAGTCAGAAATGTTGTCATGGAAAAACCTAAGGATAACTGAGATGACATTGATAAATTAAAATGTAAAAAATAACACTGAAGCTATGAATGTATTATTTTGCACATTAGGTAGAACTGAATTCAATAGGACTTGTGCTTGTGAGACTGCCTTCGATATTTGGAATTTATTAGAAATTACTCATGAAAGTACTTCACAGGTAAATGATTCAAAACTGTTCCAACTGGAATCCGAGTTTGAGAAGTTCATAATGGAAGTTGATGAAGATATATGTAACAACCCATGTTTAAAAAGAAGATATTTAAATTAATCAAATTTAAGAAATGACAATTTTGTAATAACCTAACTAGGTTTTCTCTTATCCTAGTCAATCTTCCCTCCCTGGTTTAGTCTTTATTTTGGCCAGGGCACCCACCTCCTGCTTATAACCCCGATCTCCCGCTTCCGCCGCTTATGCGCCCCGTTTACTGATTTCGCCGCTCCAGCGCCGCGACTTCCCCTTCCCCTGCTTCCGTCGACACCTCCTCTTGCCCCTTTCCTACTTCTTCGATCAGAAGGTCGTTCGATCTCCTCCAAAGAGCCAGCTGCAACCAGTGTTCCCTCCCCAAGCCGCATCCGCACATCTCCTCCCCCCAAGCCCGACAACCACCCCCTTCCCCTCCGGTAGTGCCTCCTCCTCTTCTTCTCCGTTCAGCAAGGGAAACTTCTTCCCTCCTCTCAAGGCCGGCAGCCGCCTCCTCTTCCTCTGATAACTCCTATTCTTCCTCTGGCATCCCTCTTCTTCGTCGTCTTGACCGAGGTTCGCAAGAAGGGCACCTAGGGTGCTCGTATTTGGCCTCCTTGGGCTCGTATTTGGCCTCCTTGGGTATGGATCTCCTCCTCCATTCTTTATTCAGATTTGCTTGAATTGTTTTTGCAAACTCTTGTGCTCCAAATTCCGTATATGTTGCAATTCATGATTTTACCCCTCATATAATTGATTAATTACTATTTACTTGTGATTTCCGGCACCGATCGTTGAATCTATCAGTAAGATCTCTCAAAATTCCCTCCGATTTAGAGTTTCCCTCACCTAAGCGCCGCAAAGTCTCCGTTTTCGTGTGGTAATCTAGCCTCCCCTCACTTTCACGGAGGTTAATTTCTAAACCCGCTCTTGATTTCGTTTCTTAAAATAAACTGTCTGTGCTAGTGTATGAATTTCTGTCTAGTTAAATATCAAATATCGTCTGTGATTCTGATCTTAAACAGGTTCAAAAAGGGTTTTTATTTTTGCTTGCGCCACTTAGCCGCCGCCATATTCAATCTTAAGGCAAGTAAAAATTCCTCTCTTGCGAACATTGAGCTTAAATTTATTCGTCTGTTATGATTTTATGACTTCACTCTAGAATATTTTTGATTTGTCAAATGAATTTAAATCTTGAATGCCTAATCTGATAAATTACTAGTTTATGATTTAATACGTTTAGAATGACATGGGTTTGTGATCATGAATGATTTTTATTTGAATTTTTACTTGAATGAATGATCTTTCTCATTTGACGTATAATTGGAAGAACGATATATTTTTTGGGATGCACAACGAGGGTAATGATAATTGGGAAGGTTTTCCTTTTTGCAAACAGATGATTTGTGTTTTATATAATGTTCGGATCGTACACATGTTTACTTGCAATATAATCGTGGCTTAGAGTAGTTTAATTTAGATGAGTATTTGCTATCCCCAAAACGATGTATAGTAATCTTACCACTCGCGAATCCTTGAACCTGCAAAATATAAAACTCACTATTTTGTTTTTGTTGTCATCGAATCGTATTTCTTAGGCCTGTCTGGTTGTAAGACTTGGGTAAAATTTGTTTTATAATCCGATTTTTCCCCTTTGGCAAAAAATTGTGTTTGTTAGAATCACAATCTATGAATAATTTAATTCATTAATATCATAAACAATCATTGAAAAGTAGTATTTAATTGATGTAATTCCTTGACTTGAGTTCCCTCTTGATTCAGGAACAAATAAATGACCATGATAAACATGAATTATCTGATAAGACTTGTATCTGAACTTGAAGACTTTGTGAATCAAATAAAGACACCATCACATTTCATTGATCATAGCTTATGTTATTACATGAATATTTGTATGCTATACTTCAGAGTAGGCTAATAATTCTAGTTGTTTGTACTTGTCTTACTTGCCTGTTTTCCTAGCTTTGATACATGAATATGTTGTATGTTATTACATTTCTGATTTCCTTGCTTGTATATATATTTTTTTACTTTGCTCACCTTTTGTTTCAATGTTCTCAGATTTTTTCTTCTTTATTTGGAAATTGTCTTAGCGTCTGTGATTGCGCCGCCTGCAGCCTGAGCCCGATTTGTGTTAAGCTCCTATTTTCTGGAGGTTTATATTCTTGTTGTGTCAGGTTCTGTGTAATTATGTTTTATTTTATTTACTTTCAGATATTTTTGTATGTAATAATTATGATTAGTCATTTTCTCTGTTATCATGGACAACTGCTAAGCTATAACTTATGCATTGGAATTTGACAATTGCTAAGCTATTAACTTATGCATTGGATTTAAGTTTAAAGTTCAAAAGACCGTGTCCCTCGATTCAGTGGATCAGCTAGTCACCAGTAGAAAGGTATATTCGCAGCGGAAAAATAAAGAGTTTAATTCATTTTATCCTACATGAGCATGAAGATCTAGCAATATGCTAATGATGTGCACATTTCTAAATTTTGTATAAGTAGAAAAAAAACTTCTACGATCTTCAAATATGGTGACATTTAGTTGAAACAAATGCTATCAGTATGAGCAGGTCCAGATTTTTATACGTATTAAAATAACTAATATGAATCATAATATAAAACTTTTTTAGAGAGCAATGCATCAACAACAAAAAAGTAGTAGTAGCAGAAATAACAAATAACATTTTACACAAAAAACTATGCTATGGGCGATAACAATCTGACACGAACCCATATCATTAACAGAAAGGTCTGAAATACCCCCACAAAGTTTACAAAAAAAAAAACAACTCGCTGAAGAGAAGAAAAGAAATCAACTACTAAAGCCTGGAAGAATTGAACTCGAACAACTCTAGCTTCTACTAGTCCGAACCTGAGACATTTCAAAAAAAGAATGTCTCAGCACAAATGCGCAAAAAGGCAGCTCAAACAGAGTTTAAAAGGTTAATAAGTTCAAGAGATTGCCAACCTAACAAAAGTAAATGTGAAACAACAACAAACAAAGGTCATATGAACAATAATTATGAATAATTCAACACGAACTGGCTATAAAAGAGAAGAACTTGCACCAAGTGTGATAAATACGCTTATAAATAATCATATATTTATAATAAAAGAGACTGGTCGGCTCAAAAAGTGAATCATTAACATCGACATAAAACTGAACTGAGGTGATGACATTTTTTCTAACACAAACAATCAGACCAAAACATCCAAAGAAAAAGACACTGGAGTGGTGGTTATCTATTCCAACTCAACCCAACAGTCCAAAACAAAACCACTGGGTGTAATGATTCTCCAACAGACACTGTGGTGGTGGTCATTCATTCCAAGCCAACCAATAGTCCAAAAATATCATCACAAAATTTGGCACCACACAAGACTTGGTATCGGATCACCACGACGACACGAGAAAAAACCCAAAAATTCTTAGTAAAAACAACCCTGACGACGAATTAGTCGGGACCACACGTGAATTCTACGTGATCACTCGACGAATCGTTGTAACAACTCGACGAAGCTTTCAAGAACACTCGACGAACTTTGCATAACCACTCGACGAATTCGGCTCAACCACTCGACGAATTCGACTTAACCAATCGACGAATTCAACTTAATTACTCGACGCACTCAACAGACTTCTCGACGAACTCGACGAATTTCACCTGACTACTCGACGAATTTCACGTGACAACTCGATGAATTATACGTGACTACTCGACGAATTCCACGTTTTTCCTATGGACAATCGAAATGTTCGAACTAGAAAGACCAACGCCAGAAAGACAAATTTAACATCATTAAGTCTTAGGAAATTAAGGAAAAGAGAAAGAAGAACTAAAAGAAAACTAAGCAAGAGGGATAGTCCACCACTTGTCTCAAATCTTCCGATTCCCGACCTCCCAAGCACTCTACGTTAAGGATCGATCAAAGGAAAAACCACGACAACAAATTTCTGAAAGGTTTTGGACGAAAATGAAAGTTAAGGTACTTACTCCAATGCGAAAAATCCCCGAAACTGGAAAAACTCACCGCACACGCGTAGATCTCGGCAAGGGTTTTCCAAATCTATACTCCGACAAAGATTCCGTTCACTAGAGCTCCCGCGGCGGCCCTCAGAAAGCTCCCGGAAGACGGCTCCTCTCTCACGCGTGCTCTGGTTCGGCAAAACAGGAAGAAGATCGGAAAAACCTAATTTCTAAGGTGGGGCGGCTTTTATAAAGGAATTTTATGTATTATATATACAATAATAATTTATAAATGATCTTAACGTTTTATTTGACGATTTGGATTAAGGCCAACTTGGTTTTCGACGAAATTTGCACCGAAGGTAAATACCGGTACTACGAACCGAACAACGAAGTTGAAATCAGAGTTCGACGAGCCGATAATGAGTTGCGATTTATTTCAACAGTTTATGACAATGAAACTTGACGATCGTGATATAAAATTAAATACTTTAATTTTCTAAAGTCAGAAAATTTCATACTCCGGCAAGCTCGAAATTCAGTCGACTTGACCAAACGGACACGAAAACGCACTAACGATGTCGCACTGCTAACTACGCGTTAACGTTACGCCTTTACGTCACTATTACACAGATGAAGATTTAAATAAATAATTAAAAATTCAGGGGCGTTACAACGAGTGTCCAGTTTATCGCGATGCGGGGTATGGACATGAACAAATCAGACTAAGCCAAAGATGCGAGGGGCGATGTGAGAGGTGTGGACAATGTGGTTCTTGGCTAAATGGTAGAGGGGCATATCATCGGAAATGGAGTGAGACAGAAGACGATTAATGAGATGAGTAGTAGTCAGAATTGCATTACCCCAATAGAACTTGGGAAGGTGCATTGCAATTAACAAATACCGAGCAACCTCCAGTAAGCGCCTATTTTTCCGTTCGGCAACACCATTTTGAGTAGAAGTGTGGACACATGTGGTTTGATGAATAATATCATGTTCGGCAAGATAGGTACCGAACGCTCCCCGACCAACATATTCCCCACTATTATCACTACGAAGCACACAAATTATGTCGTTGAACTGCGTCACAACCATTTGATGAAAAGACTGAAAGCAAGTAAGCACATCACACTTTCTTTTTAATAAATACAACCAAGTATTACGAGAATGACAATCAATGAAGGCAACAAACCATTTATAGTCTGATAAAGAGAACACTGGGGAGGGACCCTAAACATCAGAATGTATAACATCAAATGGAGTGGAACTAGGAGAAGAAATGATTTATACTATGACGAACATGTTTTGAGCATTCACATGTGTCAGAAGTAAACAATTTAATTAAACAGCTGAAAGTAGGAAAAAGTTTGGTAAGATATAAAGCAGAAGGGTGGCCAAGGCGCAGATGCCAGTGCCGGATGTCATGTAAGGTTGGAGCCCTGGTGGTGGAAAGAACACTGGAAGATAATGACTGGTTCAACAAGTACAGCCCGCCAACGTTCCTACCACTGTCAAGCATCCGCTTCATATTCAGATCCTGAAAAACACAAACATCAGAGTAAAAGGTTGCAGAGTAATTTAAAGTAGTTAAGTGACTTATGGAGAGAAGATTGCGAGGAAACAAAAGGACATGCAAAACCAAAGAAAGTGATAGGTCGGGAGAACAAGCAACGATTACTCATCCAGTAATAGAAGAAAGGGAACCATTAGCAGCAATGACCTTATCACAACCAGAGAGAGGAGTATAGGAGGTAAAACCTGATGTAGAGCCAGTCATGTGATACGTCTCACCTAAGTCGATGATCCACTCAGAAGGGGATAAAGACACAAAATGATCACTGAAGATACCTGAAGTAGCAAACGCAGCAGTGTAGTCAACCGATTTAGGGTCAGACTGGAAACGCAACAAACGGCGTAAGGTCTCTAACTCCATAGCAGAAAGGCTCCCAAAGTTTCCCTCATAAACCTCAGTCGAATGTGCAGAAGATTGTGTGCGGGCATCAGCCTGATGACCACCACCACAGTGACCACCTCTTCCACTAGCACCAGAACCCCAACCAGAGGGAGCAAGATGATAGTGTAGGCAAACACAAACGTCCTTAGTATGACCTTTCTTCCCACAGTGGCTGCATAAAGGAGGAGGGCCTCAAGAAATCCCAACAAGAGCAAAATGGTCAGTAGAGGAATCAAGAGAGTGACGGCGATTCTCATCACTGAGGAGCATACTGAAAGCATCCCGAAGAGAGGGAAGAGGCTCACGGTGTAGGACATGCAGACGAACCGCATCAAACTTCATGTTGAGTCCCATAAGAATGACGTGAACTTGAAAGCGGTCTTTGTCCTTCTGAAGAGCCTGCACATCGGCAGTGCAAGCAACGATAAAGGTGTTGAAGTAATCCAGTTCCTGATATAGACGTTCAAACTCAGAGTAGTAGGCAAAGACGGTCATGGTTCCCTTCTTCAGCTCCAAGACACGTCGAGTGAGCTTATAAATCTGTGTCAAACTGCCTACCTGAGAGTAGGTGTCACGCGCCCTTTACCAAATTTCATAAGTAGAATCTAGAAGCATGTAGCTGCGATACACCTGAGGGGACATGTAATGAAGTAACCACGAGACACCTAAGGAATTGTTCGCATCTCATCTTCGCCAGGAGAGATCAGTACGTGGTGGCTCAACAGTGGTACCATCAATATTCCCGTATAGCTGGTGACTTCGAATAGTATGTTGTGCTGCCCTGTACCATTGCAGATAATTTGTGTCATCCAAGCCAACTGTAGTGATCTTCAAAGAGCCAGATTGGTCGTGGCTCCGAAGAGGATCGGCAGAGGGACCGTGGAGGGCACCAGTCTGAGGAGACGATGAGATTTTGGAGGAATCGTACATCGATGACATTCCAAAGAAAACTATCAAGACGAAGATCTCAAATCGAGAGAACCCACATCCTACGAGTGTCCCTTAGATTGTATCGCCGGAGAGGACACCAGAGGATGCGACCATAATGTCTCCGACAGCCCCCATGGAGGACAAAACGACCGGAGACAAAGGGCCGTCCGGAGAAAACTGGGCGAAGAAGGCCGCTGAAGATGCGACACCCGCTGGAGAGGGAAAAAGAGACGCCGCCGCAGAAAAGCCAGGCGCAGAAGGAGCGGCGGAAACCCTAGGCCAGGGCGGCGCGGGATGGCTGATGCGGGCGGGAGACCTAGGCCAAGGCGGTGCTGGAGTCACGCTTGACGGGTGAGGTGGGTGGGTGTCGTGGATCGGCGGGTGGGAGTCGATGGACGGCGCGGGAGTCGCTAATCGGCGAGCGAGAGAGGCGACGCGGAACGGTGGGTTTCCCTATGCTCTGATACCAAGTAGAATAGAAGAAAATAATAATCGGGTTACCCTACTTTGGGTCTAACATACACATATATTTGACAGAATGCACCAGACATATCATGTGAAATAAAGAGCGGGAAAATAAAACTTAAACAAAAAACACAACACATATTCAACTGTTTCTAGTCACAAGATCATATAGAATTTTGTCCATTGAATTGAGCATCCATGTTTGAATGCTACCTTCATTGCGGAAGCCATTACTCTGAAAAATTATCAAGAATAGAGTGAGTTATGCGTGGAGATGGCTTCACATTTGAAGTGCTTGTTGGAATGAATTAGACTATTGAGAATAATTGGCATGACTTGTAAGAGTGAGCGACAATGTGAAGCTTCTCGTGAGCTTCGGGAGGATGGTGGAATGAGTATGTGGAGCAATGCTCAAGGAAGCATCTGATTATGTGACCGTAGAAGCAATAAAGAAAACAAACGTGTACAATTAGGAATGAAGATTGATAGGGGCCCCGAAGAGAGGGAGTGATACAGAAGATAGGACCAGCAAAAAGGGGATCCCAAAGTCGAGGCCAACAAATGGAAGTCCTGAATTCAGAACCTACTGGACTTGAAGATTGATGTCTCGGGTTCAGCTCGACCTATGGGCAGAGTCCTGATAGATTGAGATTTCGACGATGGTTGGCCTTAACAAGACTCCTTCGATGACAGAAGTGTGAGCAGAATGCTAGATCGTAGAGCTTGATAGGAGTGGAAAGCTCAATCACAAAGCTTGATGCCTCCAGCAATCGGAGTGACTTTGAGCTGAAAGCTTGACTTTAGGATCAACGCGAAATTTGTTATGATCTCAGTAGAACCCTTCCATTGATGGACGATAAAAGAGGAGTGATGAGAGCTAGGTCGAATGTGTAACACCCCCACTTAGTTTAACATCAATTTATAAGCCCGACTGACATGTGTGATATGACACAAGTATGTAAATCGGTACATAGCATGTAGTATCTAAAGTACACGGCTGAAATTTTAAAAGTTTGAGTTAAGATTTAAAGAAATACCTCAAAATTTGATTCACAAAGTCAACTAGAATTGAAATGAGTAAAGTCTGATACATCTGAATTCGTAATTAAATGATACAACAATTTTAAAGGAAAAACAAACTAAAACTAGACATCCTCAGAAGCTTATCCTAGGCGTATCTCCTCACTTGTGACCCCTGGAAAGAAATGTGTGAAGACGGGGTCAACCCAACTAGTGTGCAAGAAAAACTATCTTTTCTAGTGACACTAAAAATAACTTGAATAAAATATATGTGCATGTTTTTGAAGTAACATATTGTACTAATTAAATGTATGATATGTTTCTATGCATGCTTTTCAGTAAAGTACCTGAACATAAATGTATTTTCTATATTTTGGCAAATATTTGGAATTGAGATGTCTTATATCTTCTTCTCTTCTCATTCTTAATTAAGTAGATTCTTATGCACAGTTTAGCGATTCGAGTTCCAACTAGCGAACATATGTATTCTAGTGTCTCTCGATCACGGACACGGACTCGTATCTAATAATCTTTTGTTTGGGGGCGTCGGCTCTCCAACTTGTGGCTCATATGGTTTGTTAAGCCCTATGAGTAAGATAGTGTGCCGACATGAACACTTGAGACTCATATGGGCTATCACGAGAGAAAATTTGATCGTGTCTCCTAATTATGTTCCATTAGTAGACGACATGAACATAGAAAAGAGCACTCGCTTAAAGCCATTAATTTAAATTGCGTTCCATTAATCCTTTAAGTTAATATTAGTGATGATATGATTAACGTTAAGGAAGCATCCGTCTTACGCCATTTTAAATCTATTTATCTTTGCATCTTAGATTGTATCTCATAATAATTATACATTTTTACTAACAAATTCTTGTATTTTCATGTCGTTTTTACATTTATAATGGAGTACTTGATCTTATATAATTTACAGATTCAGAAGATTCATAAGGTGTTTAACTAAAAGAAAATGCATTGCTTATGTTCTGGCATGATTTTTTCGTATTAGATGGTTTGGACACGTACAAAGGAGATCATTATAGGCACCTGTTAGGCGTTGTGAGTCTAGTCACTAGGCATGTTAAACGAGGGAGGGGGCGACAAAGGATCCATATAGCCGACCCCACTATAGTGGGATAAATGCTTGAGTGTTGTTGTTGTTTGTATCTTGATGTACTGATGAATTTATAATTTCTTATTCTCTTTTATGGTTGACGTTCGGTATATGCGATTTCACAGTAGTTACATATCTTCTCCTAACTATTAAAGGAAAAATTCATAATTAAACTATGTGATATGTCTAGCTAAAAGGAATATAATTTCTTATCTTGGTATTGGGACGTTCATAAGCGCGATGTGGCGACATGATTTCCCTTTAGTTTGTTCCTGAAATTCAAGCAATAATGCTCCTCTCGCTTTTATGATTTGTCTGAAACATAGGGAGAAACACATCTTAGGGCAATTGAAACCAGTTGACCTAGAGCTGTGAAGATAGGTGAGTCACGAGTTACACTGATTTTTGTGAAAAGGGATCTTAAATAGTAAATTCAAAATGAAAGGGAACTTAGGAGTGGTCGGCCACCCTCACAATACAACGTTGACTAGTTATAATCGCAGCGATTTTAGGAAGTTACCGTGAACTAAGGTTGCCAAAGTTTTGATCCAAAGCTAGAGGGGAGGTGGTCGGACTTTTCTTTTGCGGTTTTCGGGCACCTTATAAGGGGAAATGGAAGGGGGGGTGATGACGACCGCCACCATGACGGCCAAATTGATGATGAAGATGACGTGCATGGCGCATTGGTTGATCATGGAGTTGCGGCGGATGATGATGATGTTGGCCCACCGGCTAAAGACTTGCGGCGCCGTGGCGGCCACGGCTACAATCTTCGTCCACGCCACAAGAATTAATTCTTATTTTATGTTTGAATTTAATTATGGTTTGTATTTTATTATCTTGAACTTTTGGTGTGCATTTAGCACTAATTTTGGACTGCTATTAGCGCTTGTGTTGTAAGGCCTATATAAGGCTAAGATTCTAATCATAATGAGAGATAATTTGAATTGCTTGCTAAACAAGAAATCTTCCTAAACCTAAATTCCCCCTCATCTCTCTCTCTCTCTCCTAGATACCACCGCCCCCCCTCCTTTCCTCTCTTGGAAATCTTCTCCTCCAAGGTTTCGGCCTCCCTCTCTCCACCATCCCTTCACTTCTCCGTCAATCTCGTTCCATCCTCCTACTACACAACCTCTCCCACAATTCTCTTCACCTTTTCCACCATAACCGGCCAACCTTGGTGGAGGCAAAGGAGTGCAAGCACCAAAGGGTTCGGGTGAATCGACACGGTGCAAAGCGGGGAAGACGGACGAGTTCCTCCATCCTTGGACGCATCTTCCGTGGGGTACAAAGGAGACGATCATTTCTAGCGGATCCAATATCTCGGATCTACTATTTTGAGAGGGGTAACGAAACTTCTACACAAGAGTTTTTCCTTTCCTAGATTGTTTGCGTGGTGAGCGATTTTTGCGTGACTTTTGAAACGGACAAAATTTCGCGGCGTTTTCTTGATAGATCTGTGGATTTCTCGTTTGATTTTTGAATACTCTCGGAAGGATTGGCGATCCTCGTTATTTTTTTGTTGGGGAAAGATCAACCGTTTTGCGAATCGATATTTTTTTGGTGGGATCTTTCTTTGGTACAACATCGCTTGCTCGGACGCGAATATTCGTCCCTTTAGCTTGATCGGATCTCGACCTCTAGTCGTGGTTCGATCTCTGTCGGATTGGCTAACCGAACGTTGGCGCGTGAGATAAATAAACCAAATTGTAACTTGCTGCGTTTCGTTAGCGTGTAGTGCGAGGTTGTTTATCGTGGCGAGAGAACACTCGAAGTCACACGTGTAGGCTCCTAGGACGGCGCTACATCAATTTGGTATCAAAGCGAGGTTGTGTTGATTTCTCAATCGACACCATCCTTACGCTTTCCTGTCGTAGGTCGTCGACCGACACTTGGTCGTGCACGTTTCGTTTTAGACAACGAAATTCTGAATTTTCTTTGGGTCTGCAAATAACAAAATTCCAAAAAAAAAAAATTTGCAGAAAATTACAAAAAAAATCCTGAATTTTCTCCCTATTTTTCTAAGCATAAAAGCCAAAAAAGTATTTTCTTTCTCCTACTTTATTAGTCTAAAAAAAAAATCATCTTTATAAAATATCTGGTCAAAAAAAATTTTCTGGTTGTCCTGTTGTTCGTACGCACTAGGTTTGGTACGGAGTATTTTCCCTCCACCTCACACATGGCCGACCACCATGATGATGAGCACGCGCCAGCAGCGATTGCGGCGCTTCGGGAAGAGTTCAATGCTAGGTTCGATGCACTCACCCAATTAATACAAGGGTTGGCCGTAAATCAGGCGGCTCCTCAAGCTCCCGGCTTTGGGATAAATCGGCAGGGGCCCCCACCACAGCCCGCCAACCAACGCGACGAAAGACAAGACCACCCTCGTGATCAGGACGACGATTTCAATTTAACTAGGGCAGTGCGACTACATCCACCATCTTACGATGGAATGGGAGATCCTCAAGTTTTCCTAGATTGGATCATGGAGATCGAGTGCTACTTTGAGTGGCACAACCTGTCTGACGGTGATAAGGTGCGAGTGGCACGAATGAAGCTTCTGAGTAGGGCCAAGACGTTCTGGTTGAACGAAGAGAGGCGACTGGGTACCGTGTATGGAGTACCCCCAATTGGGTGGGCTGCCATGAAAGCATTATTGACTGACCAATATGTCCCCGCGTATCACCGAACCCAAATGTTCGATGAGCTAGCCACCCTTCGCCAAGGGGACAAATCGGTAGCGGAGTACATGGGACTTATTAAGGACATGATGGTGAGATGCGACGTCCGGGAAATGCCCGAAGTAACACTATCACGATTTCGTAAGGGGCTCAGGCCGGATATCCAAGGCAAGCTCCTGCGTTACGGTCACACGGATCTTAACGCAACGTTTAATGCAGCTTTGGATATTGAAAAACACAATGCCTATAAGTCCAAGGGACGAGCTTTCCAAAAAGGAAAATCCATTTTAGGACCCCCACCCTCATCCTCCGTGCGAGACAAAGGAAAGTTTCGATCAACCGATTCGAACTCCGTGGTCATTACCGCTAGGAACATCCAGAACCCCACTGGTAAGAGAGTTCCAATAGGGCGTATTAATAAGACCAACGCCACCTGTTATTCTTGCGGAATCCAAGGACATTACTCTAGTGAGTGCCCCACCAAGGGAAAACCCCTAGCCCTTTTAGACGCCACGTCTGACTCCGCCGAGATCGTTTATGAAGCCGGTACTGAGTCTGACGCCGAGCCGAGTGATATTGATGACGACTCGTTTATGATGGTTATGAGATGTATTCTGAATACACCGCGAGCGACGGACGATTACAATCGGACGAATATCTTCTCGGTAAATTTTAAGAACGGTGACAAGTGGTGTAAGTTAATAATCGATAGCGGTAGTTGTATGAACGTCGTGTCGGAGAATGCCATCACTCGAATGCACTTAGTCACTGAGCCGCATCCACATCCGTATAAGATAGCATGGGTGAACAAAACGTCCATCGCAGTTTCTAAGCGATGCTTGGTACCGCTTACGGTGAAGAACTACGTCGATAAGGTGTGGTGTGATGTCATCCCTATGGATGTATGTCACGTTCTACTAGGACGTCCATGGCTTTATGATTATGACGTGACCCATTTTGGCAAAGCCAACACCTACGAGTTCAAGTTCAATGGTAAGACCATTGTTTTGAAACCCACACCACCTAAGGACCCGTCGATTGCGTCCAAGGACACAGTGGTGCCTGCGGAAAGGAAAACGATAAGTCTTATAAGTAGGAAGGAGTTAGAACGTGAGACCTTTCTAGATGGCGTCATATATGCGTTAGTATGTCTACAAGTACAGGAAGATTCCCCATCTTTAGAGAACATACCGTTATCTCTGCGCACGTTATTGGAAGAATATAAGGACGTCTATCCGGTAGATTTACCTTCCAAGTTGCCACCAATCAGGGATATTCAACATGAAATTGACTTCGTCCCGGGCTCGTCCTTGCCTAACCTACCCCATTACCGACTTAATCCCTCTGCACATAATGAACTACAAATATTAATTTCCGATTTATTAGCTAAAGGATTTATCCGCCATAGTAAAAGCCCTTGTGCCGTCCCTGCCTTGTTGGTCCCGAAGAAAGATAAGTCTTGGAGATTGTGTGTAGACTACCGGGCCATCAATAAAATAACTGTCAAGTATAGGTTTCCCATCCCCCGTTTGGACGATCTATTGGATATGTTGTCCGGTGCCACCGTGTTCTCAAAATTGGATTTAAAGAGTGGTTACCACCAAATAAGGATTCGGGAGGGAGACGAATGGAAAACGGCCTTTAAATCTAAAGACGGGCTTTACGAGTGGTTAGTGCTAGGAGAGGGACTCACCAACGGACCAAGTACTTTCTCACGGTTAATGACTCAAGTATTTAAGCCATACATGGGAAAATTTGTCGTAGTCTATTTCGATGATATTTTGGTGTTTAGTACCTCGCCGAGCGATCATGAAACTCATTTGCGGACAATCCTTACTACATTGCGCCAAGAGAACTTATATATTAATTTTAAGAAGTGCGCGTTCGGTGTGACTTCCGTGGAATTTCTAGGATACATAGTGAACGTTGAGGGTATACATGTTGACCCTAAGAAGGTCCAAGTGATTAGAGAGTGGCCGGAACCGCAAAATATTAGGGAAGTTAGGAGTTTTCATGGATTGGCCACGTTCTATCGACGATTCATTCGCAATTTTAGTAGTATCATGACACCAATCACTGAGTGTATGAAGAAGGGTGAATTTATATGGACCAAATCGGCCGCTAGCGCGTTTCAAATGATTAAGGATCGGATGTCCGAAGCCCCCCTACTACGGTTGCCGGATTTTAGTAAAGTGTTTGAATTATCATGCGACGCTTCGGGGATAGGAATTGGTGGAGTGTTAAGTCAAGAGGGACATCCGGTCGGATACTTTAGCGAGAAACTTGCGGGCCCAAAATTAAATTACTCTAATTATGATCGTGAGTTTTACGCCGTGATACGTTGTCTCCAACATTGGCGACACTATCTCATATCGAAAGAATTTGTAATCCTCTCGGATCATGAGGCGCTAAAATTTGTAAACTCTCAAAGTAAAATCAGCCCTCGGCACGCCAAATGGGTCTCCTATCTTCAGGAGTACACATTCATTATTAAGCACCTTAAGGGTACGTTAAATCGAGTGGCGGACGCCATTAGTCGTGTCACTCTATTATTATCTAAAATGGAGGTGACGGTAATAGGATTTGAACGCATTAAGGACGAGTATGTCTTATGCCCGGATTTTAAGGATATTTATTTAGCCGCTCAGGAACAGGCCCCCTCTACTATTTCAGCTTACTACATTCGTGACGGTTATTTATTCAAGCATACGCAATTGTGTATTCCCCGCTCTTCACTCCGCCACTTCATTGTATGGGAGCTGCACAGTGGAGGGTTAGGTGGACATTTCGGCCGGGATAAAACGATAACGCTAGTGGAAGATAAATTCTTTTGGCCGGGGCTTAAACCAATGGTCAATAAAATCGTAGGGAGTTGCCGCGTATGTCAGTTAGCGAAGGGAAACAAAACCAATGCCGGTCTTTACACCCCACTCCCTATTCCCTCTGTTCCTTGGGAGGACGTAAGTATGGACTTTATTTTGGGTCTACCCATGACATTTCGAAGACACGATTCCATCCTTGTCGTCGTTGATCGATTTTCAAAAATGGCATATTTCATTGCTAGTCACAATACCAACGATGCCTCTCATGTTGCTAAATTGTATTTCAAAGAGGTCGTGGCGCATCGGGGCGTCCCCAAAACGATAGTGTCTGATAGGGACGTTAAATTTACAAGCTATTTTTGGAAAACACTTTGGAAGCTTATGGGTACAAAATTGCTGTTTTCATCGGCCTATCATCCCCAAACGGATGGGCAAACGGAAGTGGTTAATCGTAGCTTGGGTAGTTTGCTTCGTTGCTTAGTGGGCGATCATAAAGGTACATGGGACCTTATCCTTCCTCATGCTCAAATAGCTTATAATAATTCAAGGAATAGGTCCACCGGTCTGTCTCCGAACGAGATCGTTCATGGTTATAAGGCGCCCGTGCCTCTTGACTTGGTCCCATTACCACCATCTTTTAAGTCTAGTCAATTCGCTCGAGATTTCGCCTCTCACGTCCACAATCTCCATAAGCACATTAGCGAGACGCTAGCTAAACAATATGCTATTTATCAATCGAATGCCAACGTACATCGGCGAGCGGTCCCCTTGAATATTGGAGATTTGGTAATGGTTCGTCTCTCCCCTGAACGGATGCCCTCGGGCGCTATAAAGAAATTGGCGAATAGACGAGCCGGTCCTTTTCAAGTGTTGAAAAAGTTGGGCGAAAATGCATATTTCTTACAGTTACCCGCTGATTGGGGAATTTCCCCTATTTTTAACGTTTCCGATTTAACGCTTTATGTCGCACCACCACCTGAACTTTCTGTCTCGCCGTTTAATATTTCCACTACATCTTCTAATGGTGGGGGGGGGGGGGGTGGTGAGATTATTTCTGGATCGTTCTCTCCTGCGGACTCTTCGGGAGGTATGCCGCCTACTGATGATGAAACTTGTTTTTCTTCTTTGCCTAACGCATTTCCAAGGTTCCCCCGGACCGTTTTCTTGCCTGACAGGATTTTGCAGGATGCTATATTTCCAACTCCCGATGGTGACGTTCACAGGTTCTTGATTCGTTGGCGTGGTCGTCCTGCTTCGGACGACTCTTGGCTCTTGGCTTCGGAGGTGGAGCTACTTGATGCGGATCTACTACGCCGTTATGTTCCTGCCCACTCATCGGTGATGAGTCCGTTTGAGCGGGGGAGGATTGATGGCGACCGCCACCATGACGGCCAAATTGATGATGAAGATGACGTGCATGGCGCATTGGTTGATCATGGAGTTGCGGCGGATGATGATGATGTTGGCCCACCGGCTAAAGACTTGCGGCGCCGTGGCGGCCACGGCTACAATCTTCGTCCACGCCACAAGAATTAATTCTTATTTTATGTTTGAATTTAATTATGGTTTGTATTTTATTATCTTGAACTTTTGGTGTGCATTTAGCACTAATTTTGGACTGCTATTAGCGCTTGTGTTGTAAGGCCTATATAAGGCTAAGATTCTAATCATAATGGGAGATAATTTGAATTGCTTGCTAAACAAGAAATCTTCCTAAACCTAATTTCCCCCTCATCTCTCTCTCTCTCTCCTAGATACCGCCGCCCCCCCCCTCCTTTCCTCTCTTGGAAATCTTCTCCTCCAAGGTTTCGGCCTCCCTCTCTCCACCATCCCTCACTTCTCCGTCAATCTCGTTCCATCCTCCTACTACACAACCTCTCCCACAATTCTCTTCACCTTTTCCACCATAACCGGCCAACCTTGGTGGAGGCAAAGGAGTGCAAGCACCAAAGGGTTCGGGTGAATCGACACGGTGCAAAGCGGGGAAGACGGACGAGTTCCTCCATCCTTGGACGCATCTTCCGTGGGGTACAAAGGAGACGATCATTTCTAGCGGATCCAATATCTCGAATCTACTATTTTGAGAGGGGTAACGAAACTTCTACACAAGAGTTTTTCCTTTCCTAGATTGTTTGCGTGGTGACGATTTTTGCGTGACTTTTGAAACGGACAAAATTTCGCGGCGTTTTCTTGATAGATCTGTGGATTTCTCGTTTGATTTTTGAATACTCTCGGAAGGATTGGCAATCCTCGTTATTTTTTTTGTGGGGAAAGATCAACCGTTTTGCGAATCGATATTTTTTTGGTGGGATCTTTCTTTGGTACAACATCGCTTGCTCGGACGCGAATATTCGTCCCTTTAGCTTGATCGGATCTCGACCTCTAGTCGTGGTTCGATCTCTGTCGGATTGGCTAACCGAACGTTGGCGCGTGAGATAAATAAACCAAATTGTAACTTGCTGCGTTTCGTTAGCGTGTAGTGCGAGGTTGTTTATCGTGGCGAGAGAACACTCGAAGTCACACGTGTAGGCTCCTAGGACGGCGCTACATCAGGGGGGGGGTGAATATTGATTTGAAAACTAGAAACAGAAGGTTCATTAACGAGAGTCACTCGTAGAAGAAAGAACTTGAGTTATGATCTCTCTGAAACTCGTCAATCATGGTGTAGGAAAGATTGAACAACAAGGTTATACTCATATGTAGGAGAGGATTGCAAAGCAAACGCTGAAAAGAAGCTCTCTGATCGCAGAAGACTCGTTGGCTTCTGTGATTGGACAGGGGACTACGCCCTGGGATGCTAACGCTTCGTGATTACAGGGTGAGTTGATCAGAACCGAAGACCCTATTCCTTTTTCTCATTCCAGATGACAGAAGGAATTTGCCCTGTAGTTACTAAATGAATCGTGGAGTGGGGGGGGGGGGAGGTGGCTCAAATTTTATTATAGGGGGAAGGTTATGGTTGAAGACAAATAGGGTTACCCTTAATTACAATTATGTCACTGCACTCCAACACTTGCCATTTAAGTGTGTTTTCGCTCTTGTGCACTATAGACGCACGTGTCAAAATAAATTTCTTATTAAATGACTATATTGAAGTTACCTATTGACGCATAAAATTGACCATAAATGGATTAAATATCTCGATCGCCATTGTCACCGATTATATCATCCACGATCGGATTCTGCAATCACAAGAGACGACCCATTAATTTTGGATGTTACAGAAGGATCATGTCTTTGATAACATGCACGCAAGGTTGTAAATATCAAATGTCGATGTTGTCTCAGTAAATTTTTAAATATCGGATATCAAAAGTGTAACGGCCTCCACAGCCCATGGCTAGAAAGGACGACCGCCGGCACCCCCATCACCACGCTCGAAAGAGTTCAGCCTCAAATAATCTGTAGACCATGCACCACAACCCCTCTTCAGGACCGCAGGAGGGTTGTTGGAGGCCGCAGCCTCCCTTTGATGAGAAAAGCGTCCCTACGGGGACTTCCCAAGAGTTTACCCATCCGGAACTGCTCAATTAGTGATGAGAGGAGAAAGAGTTCCATTATTTAGCGTGCTCTGCACTTTTTTTGTAGCGGCCACCCCAGCCCACGACTCGAAAGGACGGCCGCCGACACCCCCAGCACCATGCTTGAAAGGGTTCAGCCTCAAATAGTTTGCAGACCATGCACCCCAACCCCTCTCCAGGCCCGCAGGCGGGTTATTGGAGGCCGCAACCTTCCATGGATGAGAAGTGATCCAGTTAAGCTCCCCTACGAGGACTTCCTAGAGGTCACCCATCCCGGAACTACTCCCATCCGAGCACGCTTAACTATAGAGTTCTTTTGCTTCTCATCACCAATTGAACTGCAACTCAATTGGTGATGAGAAGTTTGAAAACTCCATAGTTAAGCGTACTTGGGCGAGAGTAGTACTGGGATGGGTGATCTCCTGAGAAGTCTCCGTACAACCCAACTTAACTATCAGTTCGCTCATCAAAGGGAGGCTGCAGCCACCAATAACCCTCCTGTGGGCTGGAGAGGGGTTGAGTTGCAGCCCGGTAACGGTCCGCCTAAGGCCTAGTGATGTTGTGATTCACGAAATGTGTAACGAGACTTTACAATAAAAGTGCAATTTTTTGTAATGGTCTCCCCAGCCCACGGCTCGAAAGGACAACCGCCGGCACCCCCAGCACCACGCTCGAAAGGGGTCAACCTCAAATAGCCTGCAAACCAGTCACCCCAACCCATCTCCAGACCCGCAGACGGGTTGTTGGAGGCCACAACCTCCCTTTGATGAGGGAAAGTCAAGTTAAGCGCCCCTACGAGGACTTCCCAGGAGTTCACCCATCACAGGGCTACTCCAGCCCAAGCACGCTTAAATATGAAGTGCTTTCATCACCGAAAGCACTTCATAGTTAAGCGTGTGTTGTGGGTCGGAGGCTTGGGAGCTGCTCACCAAGGATCCATAGTCCCGCCCTTTCTGGCCGGCGCCACAACATGGGTCGTGGCCCAACACACCCAACCCCTCTCAGCACGTGTTCTCGGTGCTGCGGGTTGTTGAGGCTGGGGCTCGATACCCGGACCTACTTAGTAAGCTCTTAA
>CM077151.1:10782928-10886939 GCA_039583875.1 Platanthera guangdongensis
AATGGTCTCCTTGTACGTGTCCAAACCATGACTAGTCGAGCTTCTTGCATCTTTTCTGCAATTGGTGCTACTCCTGTCTTACCCCTGATACATTCATTCGTGTGGAGAAACCCCAAACTTGTATATACTTTCTCAATAATCAAATACAAGGTATGAATACATATTTATAAGAGGGAGAAAGAGAGAAGAGATCCATATACATGATGTGGGACTAAAGAAGAGAAAAGAAGAAAGTTAACTAAAAGAGCTCCAATATGGGCTTTTCCAACACTCCCACGCAAGCTGGAGCGTACAAGTCGTAGGCACCAAGCTTGGACAGGAACTGATAAAAAAGGGTACTTGATAAGGCTTTTGTGAAGATGTCTGCAACTTGTTGAGTACTAGGAACATGTTGTAATTCTATCTTCTTAATTTGAACTTTCTCCCGGATAAAATGACCGTCCACTTCAATATGTTTCGTTCTTTCATGGAAGACTGGATTCTTTGCTATGTGTATTGTTGCTTGGTTGTCGCATAACAGGATGACAGGTGAGGGAAGTTTAACTTCTACATCAGTGAGGAGACTCAAGCCACGTAAGCTTAGAGACAACAGATGTCATCGATCTGTATTCAGCTTCAGCTGAGTACCGAGCAACCACAACTTGTTTCTTACTCCGCCAGGTAACAAGATGCCCTCCAAAATAGGTACAAAAGCCACTGGTTGACCGCCGATCATCCAAGGAGCCAACATAATCTCATCAGAGTACACAACCAACGTTGGAGTAGATGATGAGGTTTTGTATACCAACCCTTGACCCGGAGCTATTTTAAGATATCTCAGGATTCGTTCCACGGCTTGAAGGTGAGATATTCGAGGGGCATGCATAAGCCGGCTGACCACCTCAACTGCAAATGATATATCCGGTCTTGTGACTGTTAAGTAGATCAATTTCTCAACCAGACGTCGATAGTATTCCGGATTTTGGAGAGGATGATCAATATCAGAAGTATGAGCACACAACTTATGATTTGCATCTATTGGAGTAGTAGTGGGCTTGCATCCAGAGTAGCCAACATCATGTAGAAGATCTAGACAGTACTTCCGTTGGGAGAGGACAAGTCCATCCGGACGTCTCGCGATCTCAAGACCAAAGAAGTATCGAAGATGCCCCAGATCTTTTGTCTGAAATACGGAGCTAAGGTGCTGCTTGACTGCTTGGATTCCCTTTGAGTCGTCTCCAGTGATTAAGATGTCGTCAAGATAAACTAATAGAAGAATCGTTCCTGTTTTCTGATGATGAGTGAACAGAGAGAAGTTTGCCGAGCTCCGAGTAAAGCCGACTTCCCGAACCGTCTTGCTAAACTTGTCGAATCATGCCTGAGGGGATTGTTTGAGACCATAGTTGGACTTCTTCAGATGACATACTCGGGACTCCCCCGTGGTCTCAAATCCGGGAGGTTGCTGCATGTAGATTGTTTCCTAGAGATCGTCGTTCAGGAACGCATTTTTGATGTCCAATTGATGCAAGGGCATTGACGATGCACAACCACTGAGAGGACACGAACGGTGTTGAGTTTGGCGACCGGTGAGAATGTCTCCTCATAATCGAGGCCGTGTTGTTGAGTGAATCCACGAGCCACCAGGTGGGCCTTCAAACGATCAATTGTCCCATCAGGAGCATGTTTGATGACAAAGATCCATTTACACACAACAGGTGTCTGCCCGGAAGGTAAAAGGACAAGGTGTCAGGTCTAGTTAACCTAGAGAGCAGTCATTTCTTCTTTCATGGCCGCCCGCCAACCAGGATGTTGGAGATCCTCCTACACAGAGTTAGGTACAGAAATAGAAGATAATGAATTGGCAAAGGTTTGAAGTTGTGGGGAAAGGCGATGTAGGGATACATAGCTCGCCATGGGATGAGCGGTTGATTCTAGTGCCGGATCAGCAGGACGTGGAGCGTCAGAGGTTGAAGCCGACTGCATTGGGGCAACGGGGCTAGGTTGGCGACGAGTGTAAACACGAATAATCAGTGGCTTTGAGATAGTGGGAGGCTGGGCAGGAATGTGTGATGGGGGAGGAGTAGTAACGGGAATGAGGGGACGTAGGACGGGTGATGGTTGGGGTGTAAGGTCTTGAGCAGAGAAGAAGGGAAGATCCTCCCGGAATGTAACATCAGCAGAGACAGTTACCTTGCGGGTAGTAGGAGAATAGCAGACGTAGCCTTTCTGAGTTCGCGAGTAGCCAACAAAGATTTGTTTGGTTGCCCGGGGGTCCAGCTTGTCCACAGATGGACCAAGACTGTGAGCATAATAGATGCAACCAAAAATGCGAGGTGTGAGAGAGAATGCCGGAGTAGAGGGGAACAGAAGGTTTAATGTAGTGACATTGTGGAGTATGGAGGACGGAAGACGGTTAATCAGATAGCATGCTGTTGAGAGGGCAAAATTCCAATAAGCCTTGGGAACCTGCATTTGAAGCATGAGAGAGCGAGCGACATCGAGAAGGTGGCTGTTCTTACGTTCGGGCACGCCATTTTGTTGAGGGGTATAAGCACACAATGTTTGGTGAATGACTCCAAAATCCGAGCACAGGATCGCGAACTCGTGGCTAGTGTATTCGCGAGCATTATCCGTGCGAATAGTTTTGATGTTCGTTGAAAATTGCGTGCGGGTCTCAAGGAGAAAAACCCAAAAGACACGTGGAAGCTCGTAGCGATCCCGAAGTAAATATAGTCATGTCATTCGAGAACAATCATCAATAAAGGTTAGAAAATAGCGATAATCAGAAATGCTAGTGATTTTGTACGGTCCCCAAACATCAGAGTGCACTAACATAAAAGGAGCAGAGCTCCGAGTACAATGAGATACAAAAGATGAACGTGGTTGTTTGCCCAAAATACAAGAGTCACACTTGAAGGAAGGAAGAGATACATCAGGTAGAGCCTTCTGGAGGACTGGCAGAGGAGCATGTCCAAAACGCCGATGCCAATTGACGGAGGAGACGGAAGAGAGGATAGTAAGGGAGTCATCTAGAAGGTAGAGCCCGTTCTGCAGCTGTCTCTTACCAATGATATTCCGCGTTTGTCGATCCTGTATCAGAAAAGAAGATGTAAAGGTTATAGAGCAATTTAGATCAGTAGTGAGGCAACCAACAACAAGTAAATTGAAAGGGGAGTCAGGAACATGAAGAACAGAGCATAGAGAGAGACGTGAGAGATGTGTCCGCAGAGCCGGAGACCGGAACAGTGTCCCCATTGGCTACTGTGATACACATAGGATGAGGAATATCCAGGTACTGATGTGGCCACAGAGAGGTGATGTGATGAGTGACACCTGAATCCACTATCCACCGTGGACTATTGGAGAGATATGCGATACCTTCATGTGAGACGGAGGCAGCCGAGGTAACGAAGGTAGACGGGCGAGTGAGCAGACAATGAAATTGTTGGAGCTGATGACGGAGCTCGTCAATGTCAGTACGAGTGAGCGAGGAGTCGTGAGCAGCGACGACAGCCTGTGGACGAGGAGGAAGCCCATGCTTGCGATAGCACGTGGCCTCAATGTGGCCATCCTTCCCGCAGAAGAAACACTTTTGTCGTGGTCGGCCTCCCCGACCGCGGCCACGAGAGTCGTTACCCCCCCCCCCCTCCCGAGCAGAAGGTGGAAGGGGTATTAAGGGTGCAAAAGTTTGTTGAAGGAGAGCCGGTGATGGAGGTCCAAAACTATCCGGAGGTGGTGAGATCTTGAGCAACATGGAACAGACATCAGATAGTGATGGAGTAGCCGAAGAGGATAGGATCTGAGCCCAAATGCTATGAAGATGTGGTGGCACACGAGCCATCATCATGGCAACGCCCACGGCTTGTTTTTGAGCTCGTTGTACAACAAGATCCATTGTAGAAGGTTGATGTTGAATCTATGCTTCAACCAGATTTTTGGCCTGAGCAACAAATGAGGTGAGATCGGTGGCCCCACCAACATCAAGAGTCTGTAGATCAGTGATGATGTCATACAAGTGTTGTAGACTATCCTTCCCAGAATAGAGGGAATGAAGTTCATCCCACATCGCTTTGGCCGTTTCATGGTACATGGCCATGCGATACGGTTCGCCATCAAGGGAGTTGAGAAGCTAGGTCTGAACACGACCATCATTTCGCAACCAGTCACCAGTAGGTGGAGCTGGAGCAGCTTGAGTCAAGTGATGCAGGAAGCCTTTGTACTGAAGGACACGGTGAACCGAGTGTACCCACTCCACGAAGTTCTTGCCGGATAACGAAATAGTCGTAATCCGCAGTTCATCCCGGAGTTCTGGAGCAGGATTTGGGCGGTCAACAGAGGAGGAAGCCGCCTGCCCGGTAGAGTCAAGAGAAGATCCCATGAACACGCGGTTAGGAGTCTAGACCGGCGAGAAGAGGATCAACGGTTAGAAGGGAGACCGCGCGGGTAGTGTAGTAGCAGGTCGGGTGGTTAGAAGCGAAACCGCACGGAATGGAAGGCAATGGTCGGGCGGCAAGCACAGACGAGGCCGCGACCAAGGAAACAGAGCGGGTAGACGGGGAAGTCGCTGAAAAGAGGAGGGCTGGGAAGTCGCACGGTCTCGGTGGTAAATCACCAGCGGCAAGAGACGATGCCCCGACCAAAATGCAGAGCCCACAGCGGGTAGAAGAGAAACCAAGGCAAGCTCACCGCAAAGAGAGACGAGAGTCCGCAGCGGGAAGACCAGGAGAAGTCTGCTACAGCGAGAAGAGAAGCAACACGGGAAGGAGAGCAGAAGACCAAACCGCTCGACTAGCAGAGAAGGGAAGCAACGGTTTAGAGGAGAACTCTCCTGAGCAAGAGAAGACCGCACGACAAGCTGTCCGCAAGAGCCCGCAACAGGTAGGGAATTCGCAGCGAGTAGAGGACAAGATAGGTCGCGCGAGAGAAAAAAAGGCAGGGAGATAAACCGCGCCGGTAGAGAAGAAGTCGTGCGGATAAAGGGGAAGAGAGAGGGCCCCACTTGTTAGAGAGAGGCTTATAAAAGCACGGGAGCCAATAGGAGGAGAAGAGGTGGAAGCCACGAGAGAGAGGAGGGAGGAGCGGCTAGAAAAGAGTCTAACCGCACGGGAAGCCGCGGTTAGAAAGAGAGTTATCCTCCCGGGAACCCGCAGGCGGGTAAAAAGAAGCAGGCCGCACCCTGCGCGAGAGAAGGTCGGACGGTTAGCAGAGGGCTAGCCGCAAGGAGAGACCAATTCGCTCTGATACCATGTGAAGAAACCTCAAACTTGTATATACTTTCTCAATAATCAAATACAAGGTATGAATACATATTTATAAGAGGGAGAGAGAGAAAAGATCCTTATACATGATGTGAGACTAAAGAAGAGAAAAGAAGAAAGCTAACTAAAAGGGCTCCAATACGAGCCTCTTTACATGGGCTTTTCCAACAATTTCTAATTTTATCCAGTCTCGTGTGTCCACACATCCACCTAAGTATTCTCATCTCCGCAACTCTCATTTTTTGCTCATGTACACAATTCACTGCCCAACACTCAGAACCATAAAGCATCGCGGGTCAAATTGCAGTACGGTAAAACTTTTCCTTAAGTTATAGTGGTACTTTACGATCACATAAGATCCCTGACACGTCTCTCCACCTCAGCCCAACCCGCTTGGATTTAGAAGTATATTGTATACAAAAAATTGAAATATGGTACAACTTAAATGCATAATTCAACACCTTCCCTTTGGTTGATAATGGAGCTTTCATGTATTCTAGCTTGTTATGGAGGGTTGATTTTACATAAACCAAGTGTATCAGAGAGATCCCCCGCGTACAATAGATCCGCCAAACATGGTAAATAATGAGCGTCTTGGTTAGCATATGCGCTACTTGCCCAATTGCAGACCTGCTGATAGCTGCCCATCGCACAGGCTTCCCCATTCCTATAAATACCCCATTATTCTCAAGACGGGGCAGGGGGGTATCTTTTTGGAAATCTCTTGACTGGACAATAGATTAAGAGTAGCCGGAACCTGTTTAGAACTCTCCCGCCAACCTATCCCTCTCGCCCCAATCTTTGGTTACCTGAGGTGGAGTTCCTAACACACTTGGGTTTGCATCGGGACCTCTATTCTACAACCATTTCGCGCCCCGGCGAAACGGTCTCTCTCTTTCCCTTCTCTTTCTCGCTGTAGCGCTCACGCAAGCCTTGCTTTCCCTTCCTCTCTTCCTCCTTCTGTTGTGGTGGAGTAGCTCCCGGCCAACCGAGCCCTGACAAATCCTCAGCTTGACGGATTGTGGATCATGACCGCAATCTGCAACACTCAAGTTGAGGGAGATCTTTATGGGGTACCAATGTACCATTCCCCTAGCTTTTGGCGCAAGTATATCTCCTGGGGCTGTATCCAAATTTCAATTAATTTGCAATCTTCTATTCTCTTATTTAGCTTAGCTCAATTGCTTGAGAGAACCTCCATGACCCCGGAGTAGCTGCCCACATGCTTTTGAATTTATTGAAGCCCAATGAGATTTGATGCAGAGCCTGTCTAATTTCTCCCTGTTAGAAAAGAACATGTAATGACCCATTTAAGGGCCCATCTTAGGCATTCTTCTTCTATTTGTAATAGTCCCACATCTTGAAATTGGGACTTTTCCCTCTCTTCCCTCCCTGTATGTATATGTATTCATACTTGTATTTGCATACACAAGAAGTATATGCAAAGGTTTATTTTTTTCTCAAATCCTTGTGCTCCTTCTCTACATGGTATCAGAGGCATGATCCTCTGGAGCGGTCTGTCCTTTTTTAACCGCATCCCCTGCTTCTTCCCGGGTGGACTATTTACGCTATCCACGTGTCCCTATTCACCTCCTACTCGCCGGTCTCCATTTCTTTACCTGCTCGACTGGTCTACTTTACCTGCTCGATCTCTTCTTGTCGCGGACTGCTTCTATCCGTCACAGATTACAGTCTGTTTCTATCCGCTGTGGCCTCTTTTCTTCTAGCCACGGACTGCTTGCTGCACTTGTCTTCCCGTGCGGAGTCTTCTTGCTCTTCCAACAGCGGTTTCCTGTAGCCGTTGCGGGCTCTTATTGACTAGTCACGGACTGCACCTCCTCGGCGAATAGGAATCTTCTACCCGCAACTCTGTGCGGCCTCTTATTCGCATCCCTCTGCGGATAGACTTCTTCTGTCCACACGGGTCACCTCGTGCTGGTCCCTCCTCTTCTGGACTCGTCTCTCCTCTCTTTTATAGACTTCACCGCTGGGACCCACCGTGCGGCATGTTCTGTGTCCGTTGCGGCTTGCTTGGTTCCTCTCATCTTGTCCGCAGTTTTCTTGATGCATCTGCTCGCTTCTGTTAGTCGCAGCGGTCTATCTCTGCGGTTTGTCTCTTTAGTCGCAACACGATCTATTCTCAGTCTGCCACGTTCTTTATCTCAACTCACTACTCCTCAGCCCGTCGCGGTCTTTGTCTCAACTCGCTGCTCCTCAGCCCGCCGCGGCCTGTTTCCCAGCTCGTTGCTTCTCAGCTCGCCGTGGTGTTTCCTGGTGTCCGCCGCGGTCTTTCTCTCGAGTCCGCAACGATCTCTCCTCATCTCGCTGCTTCTCAGACCAGTCTCTTCCAGCTCGCAGCACTTCAGCCCGCCGTGGCCTTCTTTCATACTCATTGTCGCCTTCTTCTTCTCTACTCGCTGCAGGTTATTCCCTAGCCGCTACCGGTCTTCATTCGCTATCCATCGACCTCTCCTCTAAGCGGCTACCGGCCTTGCCTTGTTGTTCGTCGGTTTCTCATTTCAGACGCTGTCGGACTTACCTTGCTGTCTGTTGGCCTCTTCTGCTCTTAACCGTTGTCGGCCTCTTCTGCTCTTAGCCGTTGTCGGCCTCTTCTGCTCTTAGCCGTTGTCGGCCTGTTCTTGTTATTGCGGGCTGCTTCTCTTTGCTACATCTGCTGCTCTGGTCCGCGGTCTCTCTCCTAACAGTCTCTTTTAACCGCCAGACAGTGTTGTCATGGATTCCTCTACTGATTCCTCTCCTTCAGCCCGCTTGGTTCCTGCTCCTGAATTCCGTGACGAGTTAAGGATCACCACCATTTCCCTTACTGGGAAGAAGAATTTTATTGAATTGGTGCACTCCGTTCGCCGGGTACTTCAGTACAAGGGACTTCTGCATCATCATCTCACTAAGGATACTCCTTCTGCACCTACTGATGATTGGTTGCGTGACGATGGTCGTGTTCAGACTTGACTTTTCAACTCCCTTGATGGCGAACCGTACCCCATGGTCATGTATCATGAGACGGTCAAGGCGATGTGGGATGAGCTCCATTATCTATACTCTGGCAAGGATAGTCTCCAACACTTGTACAATATCATCACTGGTTTTCAATCCCTTGACTCAGGAAGTGTTGCTGACTTAGCATCTTTTGTCGCTCGGTCCGAGTCGCTAGTCGAGGTCTGGATTCAGCATCCGCCCTCGACTACGGATCTTGCTGCCCAGCGTGCTCAAAAGGAGGCTGCTGGACCTGCTAGTATTGTCATGATGATGACACAAGTTCCGCCTCATCTTCATAGTGTCCGGGCTCAGATCCTCTCCTCTGCTACCATTCCATCATTCTCTGATATGTGTTCCATGCTGCTCAAAGTTTCACCGCCTCCTTATGCTATCGGCCCTCCAACACTGGCTCTTCTCCAGCAATCTTCTGCGTCAATACTTCCTCTCCCTCCAGCTACTCGTGGGGGCCGTACTGGCTCTCGGGGGAGGGGCCGAAATTGTCGGCCACGACCTAAGTGCTCATTCTGTGGAAAGGATGGACACCTTGAGACAACCTGCTATCGAAAACATTGTTTGCATCCTCGTCCAACTGCCTTGGTTGCCGCCCTCAGCCCTTCTGCCTCTCAGGTTGATCTTGATGAAGTCCGCCTCCAGCTCCAACAATTTCAAGGGTTGCTCCACAACTCATCTGCCTCTGTTGCCTCTTTCTCTCATGAATGTATCGCTTGTCTCTCCACTAGCCCGCATTGGATAGTGAACTCCAGTACTACTCATCATATCACCTCCTTGAAGCCATCTCAATACTTGGATTCTCCGCATCCCAAGTTTGTCAATTGCAACACCGCTCCTGTCTCTGGCTCTGCTGATATACCTCTAAATCCGTCTATTTCTTTTCGCTCGGCCCTCTATGTCTCGGACTCTTCTTTTAATTTACTTTTTATTAGTCGTCTCACTCATGATTTGTATTGCTCTGACACATTCACCTCTTCTTCCTTTCTAATGCAGGACCAACAGACGCAGAATATCATTGGTAAAGGACGACTGCACAATAGGCTCTACCTTATCGATGTCTTCCCCACCATTCTCTCTTCTGTCTTCTCTGTTGACTGGCATCGGCGTCTTGGGCATGCTTCTCTTCCTGTTCTCAAGATGGCTCTTCCAGATGTTCATCTTCCCACTTTTTCTTGTGATTCATGTATTTTGGGAAAACAACATCGTTCCTCTTATCCTCTGCATTGTACCCGGAGCTCTGCTCCTTTTATGTTAGTACATTCTGATATTTGGGGCGTTATAAAGTAACAAGTATTTCTGGTTATCGTTACTAATACATCGTGCTCGCTCCGAGCTCCCTCGTGTTTTCCGGGCTTTTGTTCTTCAAAGTCGTATTCAATTCTCTGACCAAATCAAAACACTCTGGACAGATAATGATCGCGAATACACGAGCCATGAGTTTGATAACCTCTGCTCTGAGTTCGGAATTATTCATCAAACGTCATGTGCTTATACTCCCCAACAAAATGATGTGACTGAGCGTAAAAACAGACATCTACTTGATGCTACTCACTCACTCATGATTCAAATGCATGTTCACAAGACGTATTGACATTTTGCAATTTTGATGGCGTGCTATCTCATTAACTGATTGTCATCCTCCTTCCTCCTCTTTCCCTCCACAACCCCATTTCCCCTAACACCTCGAGTATTTGGCTGTATCTGCTATGTTCACTTGATCCTTCCACCGACAAGCTCGATCCTCGGGCAGCCAAACATATATTCATTGGTTACTCCTGTAATATCCTTAATTTTAATGCTCGAATAAAATTAAGTTTGATTGTAGAACTCGATCGCGAGCGTTTTTGATCGAACATTTTATCATGTCAAGGTATGATATGATTAGTTATCCCGCATATTTAAATTTATAATTTTGGCTACTATAATGCTTTCTTTCAACGCCATCTAGGGAGAGCGTAACGGATAAATATTTTGTGAGGAAGAGAAATGAAAAATGGATAATTTCTTTTTGAAACGTCGCGACTCTCCCCCACCCGTTTATTTCTCTGCTTTGCGGTTTCGTAACCACTCTATATAACACCGCCAGGCTTCATATTATTTCCCGCACCCCGTTATATAAGTGCTAGATCTGTTTCTTTCTTCTTTCTCCCTCACGATGCAAATCAACAGAGTTAGGGCTTCCAGTTCCCGACCCTCGACGGTGCAGCGATCGGGTTCTCCGTCTTCTGCTTCTTCCCGGTTAGCCGACGTTTCTTCCTTCTCTGGCAGCGCGCCAGGCGCTGTCTCTCCAGTCGCACTTTCCCTCTCGCTTCTCCCAAATCACGTTGTCGTTGATTCCGGTAGTGTTCGAAGACGCTGATTTCCTCTTCCCGTGTCACTCCCGGCAGCAGGCGCACGTGCGGTAGAGGTTGCCGACTCCAGGGTTTCCGATTCCTGTTTCCTTACCGTAGACTGCCGATTGGTTTACCCTTTCTCCATTTCCAGCCAAGTAAGAAGCGATTTTTCCTCCGTTCCCTTGGTGGCTCCTTACTTCTAAGTTGTATGTTGTGATGAGGGTTAATAATTTCCATTTATGTTCTGCCCTTTTTGCAATGACAAAAGTTTTGAAGGTTTCTCTTAATATTCTAGGGCAGCCCATCCGTCTAGATCTTTTTCCCCTCATAATCAGAAAAGGTTTCAAAAGATATAAGTTAATAAAAAAGGAACCATGCCACCACGCCAGGTGTACGAGCGTCGCAACACCGTTCTAAGAAATCCTTACTCTTTCTGGTTGGATATATCAGATAGTTTGTATGGAAATAATTGACTAACTCAGTAAAACTATTTATAGTTGCATAGGATTGTTACTGCAGATAGAGAGTTGTAATTCAGTAATTATCCAAATAGAATAAGCAAAATATTATCAACTACGAAATTGTTTTACTAATTAGACCGTCGGAATTAATATAAATGTACGAACAAGAAATAATAAGTCTATGAATAGAGCTGCTAGTTGACTAAAATGTTGTGACTGCATTTATCACACATTATGTCTGCAGGCAGAGTAGCACTAGATAGCATATGTTCATTAGTCACGAGCGAGACCTCCTCCCGTGTTTGATAGATGCGCATTATCCTTCTCGTGGGTTGTAGTATACCCTATGAGTTAAATTGTTTTGGGAACGCATCCCGATTTAGAAGTTTTGTAGATTTCAGTCTGTGTCCGTGAGACTCTAGAACGCTTGAGTTCGTTAGTAAGACTCGGATCGTTATACTAGTATTGCGCGGTAGGAGCTACTCTGCCTAGAACTTGTCGAAGAACAACCATAAGTGAAATTAGAACTCAAGTTTAAACTGAATCCTAGAAACTCCTAGTTAACTGAAATTTTTGGAACTTGAGTAAACTTCATACATTATGAGTAATTAGGTCAGTCATTTATTTTGCTAGTTTTAATTTTTAAAAAATCATGCATAGTACACTAGTATAAAGTTTTTCTACGGTACAAATTATTTTCAAAGCATGTATAAATTCCTTTCAGCATAAATTTTAGTGTTACTAGGAGGAAGTGTTTCTTACTCTCCCTTTGGGCTGACCCATGTTTTGGTCATGTTTTTACACGGATCGAGGTGGAAAACTACGATTAGGATGAGCGTGTCATTGCAGTCGCTCCTATAGTTTGTTTTTCCCTTCCAGTTGTTTTACTTTAGTACCTTACTGTTGTTTTGGACTCATGTAATATTAATGTTTAAGAATTTATATATGTACCAGACTGTGTAATATTTCAGATATTCAGTGGTTTGGTTCTTTTTCTATCTAGTGGCTCTGTAAATTCAACTTGTTGAGGTACACTTTTACCCTTAGTTTCATATGCAATTTCCGCTGTAAGCTTACATTTCAGTTCTTTTCATTTTTCTTTGTTGACTTCTTATCGCCGGACCCGGCCGGACGGCTGATGAGTTGTTAAACTAGGTTGGGGTGTTACAAATTGCTATCAGAGCCAGGTTTATGATCACATGACCCAGAAAATTCATAGTCATAGGATTTTGTCTCAATCACTCATTCGACGATAATGTCATCGAGTTTTATCTAGTTCTCAGTTGTGCATGCATTTAAATTTGTCCTTCTTAGCAGATCCTTTATTGTATTTTCTCAGGAATAAATATTTACTTTCCTCACGTGTTATAGGTACCGCGTACTAGTGATATCGGCGAGCCTTCTCGCCAGAATACTACACCTGAGATAACCATGGATGATAATAGTGCCCTAGCAACGCCTCCATCACATGCAGCGCCACCAGCACTAACAGTGCCAGAGCCAGCAGATATGGCCGCCATTATTGCTAGAGCGGTGGCCTTAGCTATGGTGGAATTCAGAAATTCACTGTATACTACAGATCCAGCTGCACTTCCAGTGCCAGCTGCAAGGGATTTAGGGATGGACCGCTATCTGAGGAACCTCCGCGATCTTCATCCCTCCAACTTCACTGGAGAAGAGACGTCGATGTAGATTGATGATTGACTGATTAAGACCCGTGAACTGATGAGAGGCCCATCAGTGGTTGACCAGACAATTGGAGGACAACCCTGCTCGTAAGTGATTTAGTGTAACATTTGTCTTTACCTAGCTTTCCTTATTCTTTTAGCGTAATGACTTGTGTTTACCCATGTTGTCAGGTCATACGGTAGACATGTTCACCTGGAATGACTTCTCGTCAGCACTAGCTAGCTGGTATGTTCCCCCGTCCGAGCGCTGCAGTCTCCAGTAGAAGTACATTAAGCCGATCCAGGGGGACAAGACAGTGGTGACTTATGAAAGGGAGCTGACCCATCTTTCTCGTTATGCGGGCACAATGCAGGGGGACGAGAACGAGAAGTGCAACCGTTTTGTGGACAGATTGTGTGATTCGCTGAGGCAGTCGTTGATGATAATGGTGAATGCAGATTATAAGAGTTTAGTGAACATTGCCAGAAAGTTAGAAGCTGATCAGCAGAAAGTACAAAAGCGCAACAGTTTCCGTTCGAAGCGACCTCAGGATGCGCCTCAGCAACATCATAACAAGAATAGCCAGGGTAGAAACTGAAACAAAAAAGCAGAGGTCAGGAACCCAGAAAGGTAATCAGACTGGGACCAGGATCAAGGATTACCCCCTTTGCCTGAAGTGTTATCGACACCATCTAGGAGAGTGTTTGGCTACCGTATGGGTATGTTACAAATGTCAGCAACCAGGACACATGGCCCGTTACTGTCAGGGAACTTCTGGGAATCAGATAATTTAGTTTAAGTGTTTGATTAGTATTTATGTACCCCCTTTCTTTGCCTTAGTCTGTTTTATTGTAACCCTCTCTCGTAGTCGAAATTTTAGGTTGGTGGCCCGAGTAAAGCTAATAAAGGAAAAGCACCAATGGGTGCTGACACGAGACTAGCTCCGGGACGTGGACCAGTGCTCCCTAGAGCTTATGGCCTTGGCCAACATGAAGCTAATGAGCAAGTGGATGTGGTGACAAGTATGTGTTATAGTAACTATCTTATATAAAATCTAATTAAATCCTCCTTAGTGACACTATAAATTTCTGTGTTTAATCATTCATGTAGGTATTCTTATGATATATAATGTACCCTCCAAGATTCTCTTTGATACGGACGATTCACACTCGTTCATAGCAGAATCTCTAGTACATAGGCTGTGAACGCTAAGATAGATTGCAAAAATAAGCTGATACAGTTTGAAGGACCCAACCAAATCGTTGTTACTTTCCAGGGCATGAAGGGAGTCGCTAAGCTGATTATCTCATCCGTTAAGGCAGTTAGATGCATTAGCAAAGGTTGTGAAACCTTCTTAGTGCTGATGAATGCAGAAGCCAAGACCGATTTATCAAAGGTACCCGTGGTCCAGGAATTTCCTGACGTCTTTACAGAAGAATTACCCGGTGTCCATCCTACTAGAGAGATTGACTTCCAGATCGATCTTGTACCTGGAGTGGCACCAGTGGCCAAGTCTCCTTATCGTATGGTCCCCAGATAACTTGCAGAGTTAAAGGTTCAGTTGCAAGAGTTGTTCAATCTGGGTTTCATTCCCCCCAGCACTTCGCCTTGGGGTGCCTTAGTTTTGTTTGTGAAGAAGAAGGATGGTAGTCTGAGGCTATGCATTGACTACCGCGAGCTGAACAAGTTGACAGTGAAGAACAAGTATCTTATCCATAGGATCGACGACCTGTTTGATCAGCTTGAGGATTCTTGCACGTTTTCAAAGTTAGACCTCAGGTCAGACTATCATCGGTTGAAGATTTGGGAAACAGACATTCAGAAGACGACGTTCAGGACCAGATACAGACATTATGAGTTCGTGGTTATGTCGTTTGGACTGACCAATGCCTCGTCCGCTTTTATGGATTTGATGAACAGGATTTTCCGGGAATTCTTAGATCGTTTTGTTATTGTCTTCATAGATGATATTTTAGTGTATTACAGAAGTACAGAAGATCATGTCTCTCAGCTCAGGACTGTTTTGGGGACGCTTAGAAGGAATCAGCTACATGCAAAATTTTCTAAGTGCGAATTTTGGTTGTCAGATGTTGCATTTTAGGGCATATTATCAGTCAGAGAGATCTTTCTGTTAACCCGAAGAAGATAGAAGCAATAAGAGAATAACCGTGACCGAGGGCAGTCACGTAGGTCTGCAGCTTTTTGGGTTTGGCAGGATAGTACGTGAGGTTTATAAAAGACTTCTCGAAGATAGCATTACCACTGACTTTGCTTACCAGGAAGGGTAAACCTTTTTGTTGAACAGTGAAGTGTGAGATGGCGTTTGAGAAGCTGAAGACCAGGCTGATGACCGCCTCGATTTTGGGTTTACCATCAGGGTCAGATGGATTTCAGATATATAGCAACGCCTCGGGTCAAAGTTTGGGCTGTGTGCTTATTCAGCATAGTAAGGTTATAGCCTTCGCCTCCAGACAGTTGAAGGTTCATGAGAAGAACTATCTCATGCATGACCTGGAGCTAGCAGCGGTCATCAACACTGAAGATTTGGAGGCACCATCTTTATGGGGTCCGCTGTGATATCTTTACGGTTCACAAAAGTCTTAAGTACATTTTCGATTAGCAAGAACTCAATATGAGGCAGCGCAAATGGTTAAAGTTTTTGTCCCACTATGAGGTGGACATTCAGTACCACCCAGGAAAGACGAATGTGGTGGCTGATGCACTTAGCCGTAGAGGATCAAGTTTTTCTCTCCTTACTCAGCAAGAGGAGTTGGTGTGAGAGTTGGAAAGGCTAGAGGTCAATGAGGTGCTGCGCCCAAATGTTGAATCTGCAAGGTTGAGTTGGTTGGAAATCACTTGCGACATCAAGGATAGGATCGGAACAGCTCTACCCTTAGATCCAAAGATGTCAGAGATTTGAGTTTTGACTAAGGCAGGTCAGAAGGAAAAGTTCAGTATACCTAATGATTTACTACTGCACGACGGTAGGGTGTGCATTGCAGATGTTAGCCACCTTCGAGAGGACATACTGTTTGAAGTTCATAATTCTAGATATTTAATACATCCAGGTAGCACAAAGATGTATGCGGATCTGAAGAAGATAGTGTGGTGGCCAGGCTTGAAGGGTGACGTTGTTGAGTATGTTGGAAAGTGCGAAACTTGCAAGTTAGTCAAAGCTGAATGCCAGAGACCGGGAGGCAAGTTGCAGCCACTTCCCTTCCCAGAGTGGAATTTCGAGGACATATCGATGGATTTTATTCATGGTCTTCCCAAATCGCAGAGTGTGAATGATTTCTTTTGGGTCATAATTGTCCGTCTCTCTAAAGTTGCTCATTTCATATCTAATAGGAGGACAGATTAGGGTCTCAGATTGGCGCAGTTCTATGAAGCACCGATACTTCCATGATGGTCACGTACCCGTACCGGATACGTATCCGGTACCGGTACGTACCCGATACTCGGCGGATACACCTGTTACTCTAAACTGTAGATATATTTGGACTTGTCAGATCGTTCTGCATATTGTGATAGAGTATGTTTTCTAAAATAAACAAAAGATTTTTGTGTGACTTTTAAAAAAAAAAATTTATGAACCATAAATGCATTTAGCTGTGTTTGTTTATAATAAAATGCGCTTCAGATTTAAGTATCTTTTTTTTGTTAAAATTATAAAGAATTTGATTTAAATTTTATTATTGTGTTTTTTACTATATGCATGCGCTGTTAGTTCTTCATACTCATGTTGTTTAGTATGTATAAGGTATAGAAATTGATGATTTATGCAATTATACTAGATCTAATATTGTTTTGAGCACTTTTAATTACATTTGTGAGATATATATACATATTTATTATATTTAATATAATGTATCCCGTCGTACTCGTATCTTTGTCTTAAAAATTTTGTCGTACCGCCGTACCGGATACGTATCATACCCGGTACTCGTACCCGTACCGGTGCTTCCTAGGCGCAGTTGTATGTTGATGAGATTGTTCGATTTCATTGTGTTCTCAAGACCATAGTTTCAGACAGAGATAGTTGGTTTACGTCTAAGGAGTGGAGATACGTTCAGGAGTAGTTGGGCACTAAGCCTTCCATCCCCAGACAGATGGATAAACTGAACGTACGAATCTAACCTTGGAAGATATGCTCCGGATGTGTATCTTGGACTTCAGAAGGAAGTGGGAGAAGTATGTTACCTTCGTCGAGTTCTCCTACAACAACAGTTATCAGGCAAGCATTGGGATGACACCGTTCAAAGCTCTTTATGGTAGGCGTTGTCGGACACCGTTGTGTTGGGCTGAAAGCGAAGAAAGATCTGCCATCAGGGAATCATGGATTGACAAGACCATTGATCGTATCAAGCTCATTCAAGAACGTATGAATATAGCTCAGGATCGCCAGACCAAGTATTATGATCAGAGGCATAAGGAAGTGAAATTTAATGTTGGTGATTACGTATTATCTGAAGGTCAGATCAGTTAGAGGAGTCTCTCGAATTAAGCGGATGAAGAAATTGAGTCCCAGATTCGTTGGTCCTTTCGAGGTCCCGGAGCGTATTGGTGAGGTTGCGTACATGGTGGCTTTGTCTGAGGAAATGAGTGGTATACATGATGTATTGCATGTCTCCTATCTGAGGAAAACAGCTAGATACCACAACTAAATAATCAGTACCGAAGAAGCACCAATTGAATTAGATCTTAAAATCAATGTTAAACCTGTCTCAGGAGTAGAGAGATCCTGTTTGTAAAAGTTATTTGGATGAACTTTGGCCGACCCAAGTACACTTGAGAAAGAGAAAATGAGCTTCGGAATTAGAAGACTATGTCTTCCTCTTTCGCTCAGGTATGTTTGTAATTTTCGAGAACGAAAATTTCCTCAGGAGGGGAGATTCGTTACATCCTTGATTTTAATGCACCAATAAAATTAAGTTTGATTGTTGGACTCGATCGCGAGCGTTTTTGATCAAACATTAAATCATGACTAGGTATGATATGATTAGTTATCTAGCATTATTAAATTTATAAGTTGTGGCTACTATAATACTTTCTTTCAACGCAATCTATGGAGAGCGTAGCAGATAAATATTTTGTGAGGAAGAGAAATGACAAATGCATAATTTCTTTTTGAAACGTCGCGACTCTCCCCCACCCGTTTATTTTGGATGTTTATATTGGCAGCCCCTATATGGATATTGACAGCCCAAAAATAATGGCAGCCTAAATTATGGCTATTGGCAGCCCGATGGATACTGACAGCCCAAAATTTTAATTTTTAAATAGACATTTTTATAAAAAGTGTTCAACATAAAAGTTGTAGATTTCGTCAAGTTGTCGATCTCGACGAGATCTACAACTTTTATGTCAACACTTTTTCTAAAAATGACATATAGTAGGCCTATTTTCAAAAGGCGCGGAACCCAGGAGGAACTCGCATAGTTCCGCCCGGGTTCTGCGCCTTTTGAAAATACGCCTACTACATTACATTTTTAGAAAAAGTATTCAACATGAAAGTTGTAGATCTGGTCGAGTTGTAGATCTGGTCGAGATCTACAACTTTCATGTTAAACACTTTTTCTAAAAATGTCATATAGTAGACGTATTTTCAAAAGGCGCGTGTTCCGCATTTTGGGCTGCTATTAACGGTCATATTATGTATGTTTTTTATTATTTTACTGAGCTGCCAATATTCAAAGCTGGACTGCCAATATCCAAAGCTGGACTGCCAATATAAACACGGTTTATTTTTCTCTGCCTTGCGGTTTCGTAACCGCTCTGTATAACACCGCCAGGCTTAATATTATTTCCCGCACCCTCATATATAAGTGCTCGATCTGTTTCTTTCTTTTTTCTCCCTCATGGTGCAAATCAGCGGAGTTAGGGCTTCTCGATCCCGACCCTCGACGGTGCAGCGATCAGGTTCTCCGTCTTCTTCTTCTTTCCGGTTAGCCGGCGTTTCTTCCTTCTCCGGCAGTGCGCCGGGCGATGTCGCTCCAGTCGCACTTTCCCTCTCGCTTCTCCCAAATCCCGCCGCAGTTGATTCCGGTAGGGTTCGAAGACGTCGATTTCCTCTTCCCGTGTCACTCCCGGCAGCAGGCGCACGTGCGGTAGAGGTTGCCGACTCCATGGTTTCTGATTCCTGTTTTCCTTACCGTAGACTGCCGATTGGTTTTCCCTTTCTCCGTTCTCTTGGTCCCTCCTTACTTCTAAGTTGTATGTTGTGATGAGGGTTAATAATTTCCATTTCTGTTGTGCCCTTTTTGCAATGACAGGAATTTTGAAGGTTTCTCTAATATTCTAGGGCAGCCCATCCGTCTGGATCTTTTTTCTCCCTCATAATCGAAAAAGGTTTCAAAAGATACAAGTTAATCAAAAAGGAACCATGCCACCACACCAGGTGTACGAGCGTCGCAACACCGCTGTAAGAAATCCTGACTCTTTCTGGTTGGACATATCAGATAGTTTGCATGGAAATAATTGACTAACTCAATAAAACTATTTATAGTTGCATATGATTGTTACTGCAGATAGAGAGTTGTAATTTAGAAATTATCCGGATAGAATAAGCAAAATATTATCAACTGCGAAATTGCTTTAGTAATTAGACCGTCAAAATTAATATAAATGTACGAACAGGAAATAATAAGTCCATGAATAGGGCTGCTAGTTGACTAAAACGTTGTGACTGCATTTATCACGCATTATTTTCGCAAGCAGAGTAGCACTAGATAGCAGATGTTCATTTGTCACGGGCGAGACCTCCCGTGTTTGATAGAGGCGCACTATCCTTCTCGTAGGTTGTAGTATACCCTATGAGTCAAATTGTTTTAGGAATGTATCCCGATTTAGAAGTTTAGTAGATTCAGTCTATGTCCGTGAGACTCTAAAACACTTGAGTTCGTTAGTAAGACTCAGATCGTTATACTAGTATTGCGCAGTAGAAGCTACTCTGCCTAGAACTTGTCGAAGAACAAGCATAAGTGAAATTAGAACTCAAGTTTAGACCGAATCCTAGAAACTCCTAGTTAACTGAAATTTTTGAAACTTGAGTAAACTTCATACAATATGAGTAATTAGATCAGTCATTTATTTTGCTAGTTTTAATTTTTGGAAAATCATACATAATACACTAGTATACAGTTTTTCTACAACACAAATTATTTTCAAAGCATGTATAAATTTCTTTTAGAACAAATTTTAGTGTCATTAGGAGGAATAATGTTTCTTACTCTCCTTTTGGGCTGACCCATGTTTTGGGCATGTTTTTACAGGAGATCTAGTTGGAAAACTACTCCTAGGATGAGCGTGTCATTGCAGTCGCTCCTATAGTTTATTTTTCCCTTTCAGTTGTTGTTTTACTTTAGTACCTTACTGTTGTTTTGGACTCTTGTAATTTTAATGTTTAAGAATTTATATATGTACCAGACTTTATGTAATATTTCAGATATGCAGTGATTTGGTTTTTTTTCTATCTAGTGGCTCTGTGAATCCAACTTGTTGAGGTACACTTCCGCTGTAAGCTTACATTTCAGTTCTTTTCATTTGTCTGCTATGTACTAGTTTTAATACTGTTTCTTAGTTGACTTCTTATCGCTGGACTCGGCTGGACGGCTGATGAGTTGTTAAACTAGGTTGGGGTATTACAACTCTCGTACTCAAAAATGGTATGTTGGCTACTCTCTCACTAACCACAAGATGACGGTTTCAGCTGATGTTACCTTTCTGGAAGATCAACCATTTTTCCTCACTCTGTGTCCTCTCCACCATCATCATCTTTACCATGACATGTCATCCTAGTTACGTATCCTCCACCACCACCAGCTCCGTCTCCTCCACCATCTCCTCTCGTTCCCTTCCCAGCTTCGGGTCTCCACCAACCCACCCACCCCCTCTTCTTCGTGTCTATCTGTTACGCCCCCGCTACGCTTTATGGGTCGTCACTATGTTCGGAGGAGCAAGGATGCGCTAAACAACGGGGCTGAACCTTCCGGTTCAGCCCCCAATCAGTGAACCGGCCGGCCAGGGGCTGAACCAGGCGGGTTCAGCCCCCTTGGGAGGGGCCGGCCGGCCCTTCCAGGCCCGGATATAAATATATCCGGGCAGCCCCCTTTGGGGGTTTATGCAGAGTATCATCAGGTAGCCTCCTTCTCCTTCCTAACCCTAAATCTTCTCTTAATCCCTAGATCTTTCTCCCTTAGTTGCTCCTTAGTAGTTTCTCCCTTAACATTTGGTATCAGAGCCTTCGTCCATGGTGACCACTCGCACTCAAGAGGAGTCCTCACGGATTGAAACCCTAGATGAGAGCGTTGTTGGCCTAACCGATTCGATGGAGGCCATGGAAGGGCGGATGGAGGCCCGGATGGAGGAGTTGAAGGCGTTATTGAAAGGAAAAGGACCGGCTAGTGAGGATTCGGCCGGATCGGGCGCGGAACTCGGCGGAACTGGCGGAAATCCACCCGGCGCGGGTTCGGCTGCCGCGTACGGCGGTCTGGCGGGTCCGATTCTGCCTGGAATCGGCGCAGGAGGGTCCGGCGGCCCTGGATGGGCGGCGTACGGGCCAGCAGGGGGCTCGGCAGCGCTGCAGGGGGGCTTCGCGGGGCCGATTCCGCCCGGATTCGCGGCAGGCGGGTTCGGCGAGCCGGGACTGGGTCGCGGCCAGGGGCGCCGGGGCTGGGAGGAACCCGGTGGGGTTCGGCGGCCACCCGATGTTACGGGACAGCCAAGGGGAGGGCTCCTCCCTCCTCGTGGATTTGGGGCTCCGGGAGTGGCCGGTTTTGGCCAAGGATGGGGCGGCCAGCCACAACCCCCTCCTTGGGGAGCAGGTCCGCATCAAGGCTACGGCGGTTTCGAGCAAGGGGAGCCCGCAAGACGGGAAGGAGGTCAAGGGGGACACCGTTTAACTCCCGGATTAACTCGGATGTACTTTCCGGAGTTCGAGGGCGGCGACACCTTGGAGTGGATCCAAAAGGCGGAACTATTTTCCAATACCAGGAAGTGCCTGAAGGCCAGTGGGTGCAGTTAGCGTCCTTCCATTTGAAGGACGACGCTTTCCAGTGGACGCAGTGGTTCCTGCGAGGGCGAGAGTACGTGCCTTGGGGGGAATTTGTGGAGGGTTTTTCGGCCAGGTTTGGCCCATTGGAGTACGAGAACTTTGAGGCCCTCCTTCAGAAGCTTCGTCAAAAAGGGTCGGTGATGGAGTATCGTACGGAGTTCGAGAAGTTGGCAAATCGGGTTCAGTGGTCAGAGCGGACACTCTACAGCTGTTTCATATCTGGTCTCAAGGAGCACATTCGTGACGAGGTGCAAGCACTCATGCCTCGATCATTGAACCACGCGATTACCTTGGCTCGTATACAGGAGGAGAGGTTCAACCGGCAGAAGGCTCGCACCATGAGTAGGCCGGCTTTGACCCCTGCGACCGCAGCACGACGGGAGCAGCCTACGGGTACCAAGCTGATTGTGACTCGGTTATCTTGGAGTGAGTTATCCGCTCGAAAGGAGAAGGGTCTGTGCTTTAACTGCGACGAGAAGTTTGTGCCAGGTCATAAATGCCAGAAGATACAGGTGTTCATGTTGCATCAAGACGCGGAAGAGTCGGCTCCGGATGAGGAGCTGGAGGTAGATGTGGAGGAAATTGAGTTCGGGGTTTCTATACATGCTCTTGAGGGTTGCGCTACCCCGCTTACTATGCGGCTGGCGGGCTGGATTGCCCAAGAAAGAGTTACCATTCTGGTGGACAGTGGGAGTACCCACAACTTCATACATCCCGATGTGGCACGACGAGTTGGGCACGTGATTGACAGGGGAGCTGCCTTTCACGTTATGGTGGCGGATGGCAGCAGGCTGCAGTGCGAGGGGGTGCTGCGGGGAGTGGAAATGCGGATACGTGACTATGTGGGACGGACTGACGTCTACCTGTTACCTATTCGGGGCTCAAACATGGTGCTAGGAGTTCAGTGGTTGCGCCAGTTACAGCGGGTGACGTTTGACTGGAAACAAATGACTATGGAGTTTGGGCACGGAGAAAAACAGTTTTGTCTGCAAGGGATCATGTCATCTCATGTTAAGGAGGTTTCTCTTCGCAGCTTGCAGCGGTTGAGCGGGGACGGACAGCTGATGGCCGTCCTTCGGGAGGTCCAGACCGACAATTCCACGCCTTCTGAGGTACCGGTTCAGTTACAGTTACTTCTGACAGATTATGCTGATGTTTTTCAGGAGTCACGTACTTTGCCACCGCCGCGGTTTCGAGACCACCGTATTCCGCTCAAGGCGGATGCCGAGCCGACGAATGTTCGGCCGTACCGTTACCCACACGTGCAAAAGGCGGAGATTGAACGGAGTGTCCGCGAGATGCTGGAAGCCGGCATCATTCGGCCGAGTACGAGCTCCTTCTCGGCTCCTATCATTCTGGTCAAGAAAAAAGACGGGTCTTGGAGATTCTGCGTGGACTACCGGGCCTTGAACGGCGCTACTGTCAAAGATAATTTCCCGATTCCTCACATCGAAGAGTTACTGGATGAACTGCATGGGGCTCAACGATTCACCAAGCTGGATCTCCGTTCCGGCTATTATCAGATTTTGATGGCTCAGGAGGATGTTCATAAGACGGCGTTCCGGACGCATGACGGCCATTATGAGTTTTTGGTTATGGCCAACGGACTGACTGGCGGGCCTGCGACATTCCAGGCCAACATGAACGAGATATTCAGAGATTTCTTGCGGGAGTTCGTCCTGGTTTTCTTTGATGATATCCTTGTCTACAGCGCCAACTGGGAGGACCACGTGCACCACGTGGGGCAGGTCCTTGAGAGACTTCGCCAACACCATCTTTATGTCAACCGTTCCAAGTGTTCCTTCGGGCAGGAGGAGGTGGAGTATTTGGGCCATTTGGTTTCCGGTCAGGGTGTTCGAGCCGATCCACGGAAGATTCAGAGTATGCAGTCCTGGCCGCGACCGGTGACAGTCCGGGCCTTGCGGGGTTTTTTGGTCCTCACCGGGTACTACCGACGGTTTGTCCAGGATTATGTAAAGATAGCCCGGCCATTGACCCAGCTGCTGCAGAAGGATTCCTTTTCTTGGACTGAGGAGACGGAGGAGGCATTTCAGGCCCTCAAACGGGCCATGACCTCCACACCCGTGCTTGCCCTACCCGATTTCACGAAGGAGTTCGTTCTGGAGACCGATGCGTCGGGGGTCGGCATCGGGGCAGTTTTGATGCAGGCGGGGCGGCCAATAGCCTTCTACAGCAAGGCCCTGGCTCCTCGTACCTTGGGTCTCTCGGCCTACGAGAAGGAGATGTTGGCCATCATTCACGCGGTGGCTGTGTGGAGGCCCTATTTGTTGGGCAGGCACTTTAAGATCAGGACGGACCACCAGAGTCTGAAGCACTTTCTGGACCAGCGGGTCTCTTCGCCTCTACAGCAAAAATGGGTTACCAAGCTTCTGGGCTACGATTATGAGATTGTGTATCGCCGCGGCAAAGAGAATGTGGTCGCCGATGCCCTCTCTCGTCTCCCAGGAGCTGCTCTCTCCAATATTTCGGGACCGTTGGTTGACTCTTTGGAGGATATTCAGGAGGAAGTGTTGCGGTCCGACACGCTTCGGCCATTGGTGGACTCTTTACAGCGGGGCGAGACGGGGCCGACCGGCTATCACTTGTGTAACGGCCGACTTTACTATCGGGGACGGGTGGTCGTTCCCGCCGATTCAGCTTGGAAGACGATTCTGATGCATGAGTTCCACTCGTCTCCCACCGGAGGACATGCGGGGGTGCTCCGGACCCTCCAGCGGGCGCGTGCAAACGTGTTTTGGGCCGGCATGCGACGGGACATTCAGCAGTTTGTTCGCCACTGTGACATCTGCCAGCGGCAGAAATATGAGACTTTTTCTCCGGTCGGGCTCCTCGTGCCCTTGGATATTCCGCAGCTTATTTGGGACACAGTTTCCATGGACTTTATCGATGGGCTGCCTAAGTCGAAAGGCAAGTCAGTCATTTTGGTGGTCGTGGATAAGCTTTCAAAGTACGGCCATTTTCTGGCCCTCAGCCATCCGCATACCGGGGAGTCTGTAGCCGCACTCTTTGCTCGGGACATTGTTCGCCTGCATGGCCTTCCTCGGGCCATTATTTCGGATCGCGACCCCACCTTCGTCAGTGGGTTCTGGCGGGAGCTCTTCAGGTTGCAGGGTACCCGCTTACACTTCAGCACGGCCAATCATCCGCAGTCGGACGGTCAGACGGAGGTCCTCAATCGGGGTGTCGAGACATATCTTCGTTGCTTTGTGATGGATGAGCCTCGGAGTTGGCCGGACTGGTTACACTGGGCAGAGTACTGTTACAATACGTCATATCATTCCGCCAGCAGGATGACGCCATTTGAGGTGGTTTACGGCCGACCTCCTCTGACCTTGGCCAGCTTTGAGCCCGGCAGCACTGCCCTTCCGGCGGTGGATCGGGCTCTTCTGGATCGGGATCGTATGTTAGTCACTCTTCGGGAGAACCTCCGCCTGGCACAGGAACGCATGAAGTCCCAGGCGGACAAGCACCGCACGGAGCGGGAGTTCGCCGTGGGCGATGAAGTTTTTCTCAAGCTCCAGCCGTACCGGCAGTTGTCTGTGGCTCGTCGTGGCAACCATAAGCTTTCCCCGCGCTACTACGGCCCCTTTCAGATCATCAGCAGGGTGGGGCCGGTAGCTTATACGTTGGCGTTACCGGCCGGTTCCCGCATTCATCCTACCTTTCACGTCTCTTTGCTCAAGCGGAAGTTGGGTCCGCATGTCCAGCCAAGTTCCTTCTTACCTGAGGTTACGCCTGCGGGCGAGCTGCGTCCGCTCCCTGAGGATATCTTACGGCACCGGTGGAAGGTTCGGGGCACGGAATACCGGCCCGAGCTCTTGGTCCAGTGGAAGAATCTGCCGCCAACACACAACTCTTGGGTAGACTTCTTCGATTTCAAGAAGCTCTACCCGGATTACCACCTTGCGGACAAGTTGGTTCTTGATGGGGAGGAGAATGTTACGCCCCCGCTACGCTTTATGGGTCGCCACTATGTTCGGAGGAGCAAGGATGCGCTAAACAACGGGGCTGAACCTTCCGGTTCAGCCCCCAATCAGTGAACCGGCCGGCCAGGGGCTGAACCAGGCGGGTTCAGCCCCCTTGGGAGGGGCCGACCGGCCCTTCCAGGCCCGGATATAAATATATCCGGGCAGCCCCCTTTGGGGGTTTATGCAGAGTATGATCAGGTAGCCTCCTTCTCCTTCCTAACCCTAAATCTTCTTTTAATCCCTAGATCTTTCTCCCTTAGTTGCTCCTTAGTAGTTTCTCCCTTAACACTATCTATGTTGTCAAAGCCGCAAGGCGCACCGAGGCGCAAAAGGCCCCTGGAGCCTAGGCGCAAGGCACAGGCGCGCGCCTGAGCCACGCGGGGTGCAAAAATAGGGGAAAATGAAATTGAGCGAATTGGGCACCCAATTCGCTCAGTTTCAGCGAATTGGGCGCCCAATTCGCTCAATTTTAGCGATCAAGGGTGCCCAATTCACTCTATTACAGCGAACTGGGCGCCCAAGTGCACCTAGGGGTGTCTCGGGTCCGTCTGAGGTCATGTTTTTGTCCATCTCAATTTTTTTAAAAAAATACCTTGAAAGGCTCATACGAGCCTTTGGTGCTCCTGGGAGTCTATAAGGCACGCGCCTGGGGCACATCGCCCGCCTCAGCCGTGCTGAGGCGGTGCGGGCTGGGCTCGGCACCTCAGGCGCACCTAGGCGCTCGCCTTGACAACACAGGTGTTTATACTTTACGACCTCTCCGCTCCGTTGCCCCGCTGCAGTCGGCTTCAACCTCTGGCACTCTGCGACCTGTCGACCCAGCTTCTACGTCCACAGCCCATCCCCTGGCAAATTATGTCTCCTTTTATCGCCTGAACCCGGTGCTTCAAACCTTTGCTACCTCATTATCCTCTATTTCTGTACCTAACTTTGTGCAGGAGGCTCTTCAACATCCAGGCTGGCGGACGTCCATGGACGAAGAAATGACGGCCCTCTGGGCTAATCAGACTTGAGATCTAGTTTCTCTTCCTCCAGGACAGACTACTGTTAGATGTAAATGGATCTTTGTTATCAAGCATGCACTTGATGGGACGATTGATCGACTTAAGCCCCGTCTGGTGGCACGTGGCTTTACTCAACAACAAGGTCTAGATTATGATGAAACGTTCTCTCTAGTGGTCAAACTCAACATAGTTTGTGTCCTCTCCGTAGTTGTACACCGTCACTGGCCCTTACATCAACTTGATATCAAGAATGCATTTCTCAATGGTGATCTACAGAAAACTGTCTACATGCGACAACCTTCCGAGTTTGAGACCACGGGGGAGTCCCAAGTTTGTCTCCTTAAGAAGTCAATTTATAGTCTCAAACAATCTTCTCGGGCTTGGTTCGATAAATTTAGCAAGGTTGTTCAGGAGTTCGGCTTTACTCGGAGCTCGGCGGATTTTTTTTTGTTCACTCGACATAGAAAAACTGGAACAATTCTTCTTTTGGTGTGTGTCGATGACATCCTAATCACAGGAGATGATTCAAAAGAAATCAAAATGGTCAAACAACACCTCAGCTATGTTTTTCAAACGGAGGATTTAGGGAACCTTCAATACTTTCTTGACCTTGAAATCGCAAGACGTCCTGATGATCTTGTCTTATCTCAACGGAAGTATTGTTTCGACCTTCTTCAGGATGCTGGATATTCTGGATGTAAACCAGTTAACACCCCTATGAATGTCAATTACAAGTTGTTTGTCCATGCCTCTGATGAAGATCTTCTTATTCCAAACTCAGAATACTATCGACGGTTGGTGTGAAAACTTATATATCTAACTGTCACAAGACCTAACATATCCTTTGTTGTTGGGGTTATCAACAGGTTTATGCATTCTCCTCGGATGTCACATTTACAGGTTGTTGAATGCATTCTGCGATACCTGAAGAATGCTCCTGGTCATGGGATGGTATACAGAACTTCCTCCTCTACTCCAACATTGATTGTATATTCAGATGCCGATTATGCTGGTTCCCTGGATGATCGGCGTTCCAACAACGGTTTTTGTACTTACTTTGGAGGTCATCTTGTTACCTGGCGCAGTAAGAAACAGGTTGTAGTTGCTAAATCTTCAGCCAAGGCTGAGTACCATTCAATGACGTCTGTTGTTTCTGAACTGACATGACTTGAGAGTCTCTTGCGTGATATGAGAGTAAAACTTTACTCACCAGCCACCTTACTCTGTGACAGTCAAGCTGCGATTCACATAGCCAAGAATCCTGTCTTCCATGAAAGAACGAAACACATTGAAGTTGACTGTCACTTCGTTAGGGAAAATGTTCAAATGAAAAAGCTGGAACTGAAACATGTTCCGACTACTGACCAAGTTGTCGATCTTCTCATTAAGGCTTTGTCAAGTGCTCTTTTTTATCAGTTCTTGTCCAAGCTGGGTGCCTACGACTTGTACGCTCCAACTCGCGGGGAAGTGTTAGAAAAGAACATGTAATGACCCTTTTAAGGGCCCATCTTAGGTCTTCTTCCTCTACTTGTAATAGTCCCACATCTTGAAATTGGGACTTTCCCTCTCTTCTCTCCATATATATATATGTATTCATACTTGTATTTACATACACAAGAAGTATATGCGAAGGTTTATCTTTTTTTCAAATGCTTGCTCTTTTTCTCTACACTCCCAAATGCAATTACTCTTAATCTGCTTATTACGGCGGGTGAATTTGCAAATCCACATCACTAAGATTAGATATTCCCAGGGCTTCCCTGAGTTCCCTCGTGGCCTGGAAATTAGGCTTTTACCTCTCTTTTTGTCATCCAGTGAAAGAATAGCGTTGACATAACCTACCACACACCATGGGAATGAGATCCAAGAAGCTGGATCAGTGATGCTGCTCCATAGAGATCTTGTTACGAACAATATTCCTTGATGGTACCTGCTTAACAGATCTTAAGATGGAATTTTACTTCGCATATATACAAGCAATAATGATTTGTCAGAGAAAGTAAATACAGCTTGTTCATTGACCTTGAGAACATTGACAACAATGTCATTATTCTGTAGAATCCATATTTTAGTACATTGCCATTGAATGGAAGCTGGAAATCCAATTTTAGCATCGATTCTTCTAATTAACATATCCCAACTTAGGTTCAATGATGACCAGTAAACCAATTTTGATTTTTTTTATATATTTTGAAATTGTTTTGGGCAAATTAATGATTTTTTATGTTTCACTCCATTCTAAGTTCGGAATATTACTAAAATTGATTGTTCTAAATGATTTTAACGAAATAACTTCAGTTTGTAGCTGAATAGAATATGGATAATCAAATCGTCACAACTATATTCAATCCTTGCCAACATCTCTGCTCTCTTTTTTATCACTGTATCTGTTACCTTCCATCTTCAAGATTCACTATAGTAAAACTTGATTATTGCACTTATATTTTACCAATTTGTTACCAAGGGGTATGCTTTTTCTCCAACTCTTGACACCCTTTATCCAACACATTTCCACATTTAAAGTCTTACACCCATCTCATAGATCAGTGTAAGGATCATCATCCATACTATTTCCTTAAAATTGATAGCTGATATCTGTTGATATCAAGTTTAATTGAATATACTTTTGTTTCTTGTTAGTATGTCCTTCATAAAATTTTCAAACTTTGGCTTGTAGGCATCTATGAAAAATTTACGAATGCTTTCTCAAAGGCTGTTCAGAACTTGCAAGTTGGCAATGGACTTGAAGAAGGTGTAGTTCAGGTATTACTTGCTTCTTCTCAGAATCCTATTGTTGTGTTTACTTTCAAGGTTTGTCCAGCTTGTCTATTTGTTCCTCCATTTATTATTTTACTTCTAAACTATGCTACTGGTTCATGTGATTGTAAAAAATTCTCTTCTAGCTTTAGCTATTTAGAGATTTGTATTCCACATGTAAAATGGATTCTTTAAGGTGAATTTCCGTCATATTGCGTCGTAAGTTTATGTTATGGGCCTTTCCCGTAACAACGATAGTGTCACCGGAGGAGTGGCCGGAGGTGGTGGGTAATGTGGAGCTGGAACCGCAGCTGCCTAGCCAGGATTTACTCGGGAGGAGAGTGCTACCATGATCTCGTAAACAAGACAAGGGAAAAGATAATACTTCTTGGATGTGTTCATACAAACCACACTTGCCTTTAAATAGGCCGCAAGACCCTTTTAATGAAAAACCTAACCATCTAACAATTAAAAACAATTAATAACTATTGGAAAAGCCCATGTAAATAGGCTCATTTATTTGTATTTCTTCTTTTCTCCCATTTAGTCTCACATCTTGTATAGGACTCTCTTCTCTCTTTCTCCCTCCTATAAATGTGTATTCATACATTGTATTTCATTATTGAGATAGTATATACAAGGTTGAGTTTTTCTCTACATGGTATCAGAGCGAGACGGTCCGGCTCGTCTTTTTTGAATCCGTATGTTCTTTCGGCTTACCGGGCGGCTTCCTCTCCTACTTAGCCGCAGTCTCGTGCGGCCTGCCTCTTTCTAGTTGCGCGGTCTCCGTAACTGCGGCTTCCCGCGCGTACAAGGTCTTTCTAACCGCTTATTCTGCTCTGTCTCTCTCGTGGCTTCCACCTCTTCTCCTCCTCCTCCCTTTTATAACCTTTCTCACAGGTGGGGACCACCCCTCCTTGTTTCCTCTGCTCGCGCGGCCTCCCTTTCTATCCGCACGGTCTCCCTCTCGCTTCTCACCACAGCTCTAACCGCCTTCATTCTTCCCGCTAGTCGCGACTTGTCTAAAGTCGCCGCGAGTTGTCTTTGTCGCCGTGGACTCTCTTCTCTTACTCGCTGCGGTCTTATTGTCTACCCGCCTCGATCTTCCTTCTTGTTGCTCTGCTCTCTTCTCGCCGCGGCTTGCCTTAGTCGCCGCGGCTTCTCTTCTCGTCGCGCTTTGCCTCTCTTGTCGTTGTGGCTTCTCCTCTTCTCGGCAAGCTCCGCATCTAGGTCGTGGCATCTTCCCTTTCCGCTGGTGTACTCACCTTGACCATGCAGACTTCTCGCATGTCCTCTTCACCGCCTAGTCACTACGACCCGTCTTGTTGCTAGCGGTTTCTCCTTTCCGCTGCGGACTCCGCATACTGGTCGTGGCATTCTCCTTGTCGCTGGTGTTTTATCACCGTGACCGTGTGGCTTCTACCAGCTATCCGCTCCGCATTCTGGTCGCGGCGGCCTCATTGCCTTGCCACTGGTAGACTGCCACCCAGACCGTGTGGTCTCTTGTCTGGTCGCTGTTTCTTTTCCTGTCCGCCGGCCTAGCCTCCTGCTCGCCTAGTCATGGCGACCTCTCCAGAGTCAACCAGACAGACAGCTTCTTCCTCTGCAGACCGCCCGACCTCTGCCCCTGAACTCCGTGATGAGTTGCGTATTTCTACCATGTCGCTAGCCGGGAAGAAGAACTTTGTGGAGTGGGTACACTCTGTTCGCCGCGTACTACAGTCCAAAGGTTTTCTACATCACTGATGATTGGTTGCGCAACGATGGTCGGGTTCAGACATGGCTCCTTAACTCCCTTAATACTGAACCCTACCGCATGGCCATGTATCACGAAACGACCAAGACAATATGGGATGAGCTTCAGTCTCTATATTCCGGAAAAGATTGTCTCCAGCATCTTTATGACATTATTACTGATCTCTAGTCTCTTGATGTTGGCGGGGCCACCGACCTCACCTCCTTTGTTGCTCGAGCCAAGAATATTGTTGAAGCATGGATCCAACATCAACCTCCGACATTGGATCTTGCCGCACAACGGGCTCAGAAAGAAGCCGTCGGGGTGGCCATGATGATGGCTCGTGTTCCACCTCATCTTCACAGCGTTTGGGACCAGATCCTCTCCTCGGTTGCTACCCCCTCACTATCAGATGTGTGTTCTATGCTGCTCAAGGTCTCACCGTCTCCTGATAGTTCTGCTCCTCCGTCCCCGGCTCTCCTGTAGCAGACATCTGCACCCCTGCTTCCTCCCCCCCCTTCCTTCTCGCGGGGGGCGTTCTGGCTCTCGAGGCCGCGGACGAGGAGGCCGGCCTCACCCAAAGTGTTTCTTCTGCCGAAAGGACGACCACCTTGAGGCCACATGCTATCGCAAGCATGGGCTTCCTCCTCGTCCGCAGGCCACTGTCGCTGCTACCGACTCCGCCGCTCGTACTGACCTAGAAGAGGTCCGCCTTCAGCTCCAACAACTACATGGTCTGCTCAGTCGCCCACCTGCCTCAGTTGCCTCAGTTGTCTCCATCTCCCACGAAGGTATCGCTTGTCTCTTCACTAGTCCGCGCTGGATAGTGGACTCAGGTGCCACCCATCACATCACGTCCCTGCGGCCACATCAATACCTGGATTCTCCTCATCCTAAGTTTATCACAGTGGCCAATGGGGACACTGTTCCTGCCTCTGGCTCGACTGACATCCCTCTCACTTCTTCTCTCTCTCTACGCTCGGCTCTTCATGTTCCGGGCTCCCCGTTTAATTTGCTTTCTGTTGGTCGCCCGACTAATGATTTGAATTGTTTTATAACATTCACCTCTTCTTCTTTTCTGATACAGGATCACAGGACGCGGACTATCATTGGTAAGGGGCGACTGCAGAACGGGCTCTACCTCCTTGATGACTCTCTAGCTATCCTTTCTTCAGTCTCCTTCGTCGATTGGCATCGGCGCCTTGGCCATGCACCTTTACCAGTCCTCCAGAAGGCTCTCCCAGATGTATCTTTACCTTCCTTTTAGTGCGAATCATGTGTGTTAGGCAAGCAGCCTCATTCCTATTTTTCATCGCATTGTACTCAGAGCACTGCTCATTTTATTTTAGTACATTCCGATATTTGAGGTCCACAAAGTTACTAGCATTTCTGGTTATCGTTATTTTCTAACGTTTATTGATGATTATTCATGAATGACGTGGCTATACCTAATTCGTGATCGCTCCGAGCTTCCTCAGGTATTTCGGGCGTTCCTTCTTGAGACCCAAACACAATTCTCCACGACCATCAAAACTCTCCGCACGGATAATGCTCGTGAATACACTAACCACGAATTTGCGACTCTTTGCTCTGACTTTGGGGTTGTTCACCAAACTTCATGTGTCTATACCCCCCAACAAAACAGAGTCGCTGAGCAGAAGAATCAACATCTTCTCGATGTGACCCGCTCCATCATACTCTGAATGCACGTTCCTAAACCTTATTGGAATTTTGCTCTGTCGACGGCTTGCTATCTGATTAACCATCTTTCTTTCCCCATCCTCCACAATGTCACTCCTTTCAGTCTCATGTTCCCGTCTACTCTGACATTCTCTCTCACACCCCGCATCTTTGGGTGCACTTGCTACGTTCACAGCCAAACACATCTTTGTTGGCTACTCTCGGACACAAAGGCTACGTATGCTACTCACCGGCTACCCGAAAGGTGACAGTTTCTACTGATGTTACCTTTCGGGAGGATCTTCCTTTCTTTTGTGCTTCAGATCCTACACCTCCACCACTGACTGTTTTACGTCCTGTCATTCCCGTTACCACTCCACCACCAAGACCTCCAGCCCACCCCCCTGTTGCCAAGCCTCCTGTCATTCGTATCTACACTCGTCGCCATCCTGCCTCCAGTGCCCCATTGCACTCTACCTTGCCCTCTGATGCTCCGAGGCCCGCTGATCCGGTACTAGAATCTACTGCTCATCCCATGGCGAATTATGTATCCTTACATCGCCTATCTCCACAACTTCAGACTTTTGCCACTTCATTATCCTTGATTTCTGTACGTAACTCTGTGTAGGAGGCTCTCCAACATTTTGGCTGGAGGGCGGCCTTGGAAGATGAAATGACGGCTCTCTGGGCTAACCAGACCTAGAACTTGGTTTCATTACCTACCATTCAGACACCCGTTTGGTGTAAATGGGTCTTTGTGATCAAGCATGCCCCTGATGGGATGGTTGACCGTCTGAAGGCCCGCCTGGTGGCTCGTGGCTTCACCCAACAGCAAGGCCTCGATTATGAGGAACATTCTCCCCTGTGGCCAAGCTGAACACCGTTCGTGTTCTTCTCTTGATGGTTGTGCATCGCCAATGAACATTACACCAACTGGACATCAAAAATGTGTTTCTCAACGACGATCTTCAGGAAACGGTTTCCATGCAGCAACCGCCCGGGTTAGAGACCATGGGGGAGTCCCGAGTTTGTCATCTTAAGAAGTCCATCTATGGTCTAAAACAATCACCTCGGGCATGGTTTGACAAATTCAGTAAGGCCGTCTGGCAAGTCGGCTTTACTCGGAGTTCAGCTGACTTCTCACTGTTCACTTGTCATCAGGCAACGAGAACTATTCTTCTGTTAGTTTATGTTGATATCTTAATCACTGGAGACGATTCAAAGGGCATCCAAGCAGTCAAACAGCACCTCAGCTCCGTCTTTCAAACAAAGGATTTGGGACATCTTCGTTACTTCCTTGGTCTTGAGGTCGCAAGACGACCAGATGAACTCGTCATCTCCCAAAGGAAGTACTGCCTGGATCTCCTTCAAGATGCTGGCTACTCGGGATACAAGCCTACTACTACTCCAATGGATGCAAACCATAATTTGTGTGCACATTCTTCTGATACAGACCTCCCTCTTCAAAATCCGGAATACTATCGACGACTGGTTGGAAAGTTGATCTATCTAATGGTCACAAGACCGGATATTTCCTTCGTTGTTGGGGTGGTCAGCAGGTTTATGCATGCTCCGCGAACATCTCACCTTCAAGCTGTTGAGCGCATCCTTAGATACCTTAAAACAGCCTCGGGTCAAGGCTTGGTATACAAACCTAATCCTCTACTCCAACATTGGTTGCGTACTCTGATGCTGACTATGTCGGTTCCTTGGATGATCGTCGGTCAACCATTGGTTTTTGTACCTATTTTAGAGGTCATCTCGTTACCTGGCGAAGTAAAAAACAAACAGTGGTTGCTCGATCATCAGCTGAAAAAAGAATACCGATCGATGACATCTGTTGTCTCTGAGTTTACCTGACTTGAGAGTCTCCTGGCCGATTTAGGGGTAAAACTTCCCTTACCTGCCATCTTGTTATGCGACAGCCAAACGGCTATACATATAGCGAAGAATCCAGTCTTTCATGAAAGAACGAAACATATTGAAGTAGACTGTCACTTTATCCGGGAGAAAGTCCAAATGAAGAAGATAGAATTGAAGCATGTTCCTGGTACTATACAAGTGGCGGACATCCTCACAAAGGCTCTACCTAGCACCATATTCTACCGGTGTCTGTCCAAGCTTGGTGCATACGACTTGTACGCTACAGCTTGCGGGGGAGTGTTGGAAAAGTCCATGTAAATAGGCCCATTTATTTGTATTTCTTCTTTTCTCCCCTTTAGTCCCACATCTTGTATAGGACTCTCTTCTCTATTTCTCCCTCCTATAAATGTGTATTCATACATTGTATTTCATTATTGAGATAGTACATACAGGGTTGAGTTTTTCTCTACAATAACAATAAAAGACACTGTTGGACCGTATTTCATTATGTATTCGATTATGATGTGTTTTTTCTATATATAGGGGACCCCCTCTATTGAATAGATTAATCTTTGCCCTAATTAACATGGTATCAGAGCTACCGTGCGGCTAAGGATCCCCGCATGTGGCTTCCGCTCGATCCCCTCCTCGGCTTTTGTCGGGCTCCCGCTTCGCTCCCGTCGCCCCCCCCCCCCCCCCCCCCCCCCCCGCTCTCTCTCTTTCCGAGTCTCGCTACCCTTCTACAGCATCGATCAGCGCTCGACAACATGTCGGCCGATCGGCGATGATGCCTCCCTGGACGGGTCTCCAGCGGTCTGATTGGCCTCATACTTCGGCAAAAGTTTTGTTTTGTCTTCCTTATCATCCCCTCAAGTTTTGTGAGATTCCAATGGTTGGATGTCTGGAATCTTTGATCTAGGGTTTCCTTTGTTGTCGTGGATCATTACTCCTAATCCTCCATTGATGCTTGTTCTCCCTTCTCTTTGATGGAGTGTTCTTCTCTGCCCTATTCAATCTTCTTGGTGGTTTGGTTGCACTTTGTTACCATGTCGGAGAATAGTGATTTTGGTACTCCCATTACCTCCGCTGGATCTACCCGGGATGGTCAAGATCACCTCTATTCACAGCTTACCACAATCCGTCTTGATGCACTAACTATTTGGCTTGGTTCAGCTCGATTACTCTTGCCTTGAAGAGTCGACATCTCTTTCGCTACATCAATGCCACCACCACTGCTCCGACTACGACTTCTACTGCTTGGCCTAAAAGGGAGTCTGAAAGCTCCCTTGTCATTTTATGGCTTATCAACTCCATGCAGGAATCGATTGCACAGAATTATCTCTTCCTGGATACTGTTGCAGACATATGGAAGCGCGTTGAGTTTACCTATTCCTGCAAGGAGATGCAGCACAAATCTTCCAGCTTCGCCGCAAGATCGGGAATCTCCGTCAGGGGGATCGTCCTCCTTCAGCCTATTACCTGAGTTTACCAACTCTATTAGGAGTACGATCATTTGACTCTCTCGTCATGGTGTACAATGCGGATGCACTCTTGCTGAAGAATCGCGAAGATAGAAATCGAGTATTTGAGTTCCCACATGTATTGCATAGAGATATTGATCAGATTACGATCAAGATCTTGGGGTGTGTTTCTATTACCCTCACTTCCTGAGATTTACAATATTGTTCAACAAGAGTTTAATCGACGACAGTATTGGACCACCTCCAACCTTCCATAGGGATCTGCTCTAGTGTCTCATCAGCCCCATTTTTGCAGCCGCGCTTCTCGTGATTTCAATCCTAAGTCGACAGATAGGGATCACGCGTGACTATTGTGGCAAGCCTCGTCATACTCAGGATACTTGTTATTGCCTCCATGGCTTTCCTGCTGGAGGTGGATCGACTTCTCGTGGTGGTCGTGGTAGGACTCCAGACCGATCTCCTCACTCTGCTTATCTGGCTGAGATTTTCGATGGTGGTTATTCTGAGCCGTCCTCCTTCTCTGTTGAAGAGATGCAGGCCCTTCGTCATTTGATGCACAGACTTTCTACTGAGCTTGTCGATGCCCGTATGCCATCATCTACTCTTGTCGACACTGGTACTTCGAGTGCCAACTCCGCTTATACTGGTCCTACTCAACGGATTATCGATTCAGGCACCACTGATTACATGACTGGTTCTGCTTCAGGTTTTGTATCTTATTCCCCTCTTTCAGGCAGGGTTAAAGTGAGCATTGTTGATGGGTGCTTCTCTTCAATTGCTGGGAAATGCTCCATTCTTTGTTCTTCTCTCACTTTATCCTTTGTACTTCATGTTCCAAAGTTCACCCATTGTCTACTTTCTTTTAGTCATTTGACTAATTCTCTTCACTGTTCTATTACCTTTTTTCCTTCTCATTGTGTCTTTCAGGATCTAAAGACGGGGCAGGTGGTTGGCTCTGGTAGCATGAAGGATGACATGTACGTGTTTGACTCCTCTTCTGAGGCTATGCCACTGCAAGCTCTCCACTCTTCGCAGACCTCCATCTTGCTTATCTGACATCGACGTCTTGGCCACCCTCCCGTTGCGACCATGCAACATTTATTTCCTATTTTTCTTCTTTGTGTTTTAGAAATTTGGTTTGTGACATCTGTGTTTTTGCCAAACATCATCATACTTATGTTCATCATATATCATTACCTAGTACAGCTCCTTTTCATATTATTCATTCTGATGTGTGAGGGTCATGATCTGTTGCCTCTATATTCGAATGTTTTTGGTTTATTGTATTTATTGGGTATTTATCCCGCACAACTTGGATTTATCTGATGAAAACTAAAAATGAAGTGGTCTTTATCTTCCAAAAATTTCATGTCATGGTTTCTACTCAATTTTTTGCCCTTATTAAAATCCTTCGTAGTGATAATGATCGGGAGTATGTCAATGCTCCATTGTAGGACTATCTTACTGCTCATGACATTTTGAATCAAATCTCGTGTGTCTACTCTCCATCTCAAAATGGAGTTGTTGAATGCAAGAATCGTCATCTCTTAGAGGTGGCTCGTTGCTTAGTCTTCACTATGAAACTTCCAAAATACTACTAGGGAGATGTCGTTCTCACGACTACCTATATCATAAATCGCATTCCCTCTTCAGTACTGGGATATCAAACCTCTCTTACCGCCTTAGGGGTGACATCGACCTCTCTACCACCTAAACCTGTTGGCTGTGTATGCTTCTCTCATATACACTCTCCGGGCAGGTCCAAGCTTGCCCCTCGGGCCCTTAAATGTGTGTTCTTTGGCTATTCACCCACTCAGAAGGGGTATAAATGTTATCATCTCCTGACTAAAAGGATTTTTGTCACCATGGATATCTCATTTTGTGAATCTGAACCTTATTACGCGACCTCACTTCAGGGAGAGGACACATATACGGGTGAAGTCAGCTCACCTATGTTACCCGTGCCGATTTCTCCTTCATATTCTTTACCTACTGCTGAGACTCCCAATCAGGGGGTGCCTCTTGATAAAGAAAAGGAGTTACAGGTTTACACCAGACGGAGTAGAGCTAACACACAGGCTTATCTTATGCCACCTACACCAATGCCAGCTCCGTCAACGAATCCTTCTGAACTTTCCATCCAACATCCGTTATCTCGTTATGTTACCTATGAGGCTTTAGCTTCTTCCTACAAAGCTTTTGTCTCCTCTCTCGCTTCTGTCTCCATTCCATCCATATAACAAGAGGCTCTTGGGCATCAACAGTTGAATGAGGCTATGATTGAGGAAATGAACACTTTGGAAAAGAATTGTACCTGGGACCTAATTCATCTTCCACCTCGAAAGAAGGTCTTCAGTTGTAAGTGGGTGTTTACCGTGAAGCAGAACTCTGAAGGTTTGGTTGAACGATTCAAAGCAAGGTTGGTCGCAAGGGTTGATTATCAAGACACTTTTGCCCCCGTCGCAAAAATGAATTTTGTACGAGTTTTGTTATCATGTGCTGCGTGCAAGGGTTGAGAACTTAACCAATTGGACGTGTAGAATACTTTCCTTATTGAAAATTTAGATGAAGTATATATGTCTATTCCTCCATATTTTTCCCTTCTGGATCTGAAGCGAAAGTTTGTCAGTTAAAAAAGGCATTTTACAGTTTTAAGCAATCTCCGAGAACTTGGGTTGGTCGATTCCACGAAGTCATGATTTCACTTGGATACAAACAAAGTCATGCTGATCATACTTTGTTTATTAAACGAAGAACAAATATAATAACTGCTCTCATTGTCTATGTTGATGATATCGTCATAATAGGAGATGATATTGAATAAGTAAAAGCTTTGAAGGTGAATTTAGCAAGGATGTTTGAAGTAAAAGAGATGGAGAAACTGAAGTATTTCTTGGGAATTGAGGTAGCACGATCTAAACGGGGTATCTTCATGTCCTAGAGAAAATACACCATTGATTTGCTGGAACAATATGGAATGAGTGGCAGTAGACTTGTTGATACACCTATGGAGGTGAATTATAATCTTGGATGAGATGATGGTGTTCTTGTTGAAGACGTGGCTGGCTATCAACGCCTTGTTGAAAAATTAATCTATCTATCTCACACTCGTCCCGACATAGCTTATACTGTTGGAATCGTTAGTCAATATATGTATGTTCCAAAGATGAGACATCTAAATGTTGTTCGTCGAATCTTAAGGTATTGAAGACTTCAGTAGAAAGGGGGATCCTGTTCACTCCCAACATTGTCTTGAAGATTGAAGTTCTTATTGATGCTGATTGGGCTGGGTCCGTTGAAGACAGACGATCTACATTAGTATATTGCTCTTTCGTCGGTGAGAACTTAGTAACTTGGAGAAGTAAAAAACAATCTGTCGTCTCAAGGTCCAGCGCTGAAGCTGAGTTTAGATCAATGGCACATGGCATATGTGAAAAATTATGGATATGCTCTTTGATATATGATGACCTGAGTTTGTATGAGTCCAGTCCTATCCGGTTTTATTTTGACAACAAGGTTGCAATTAGCATTGCCAACAACCCCGTCCAGCATGACCACACCAAGGATATCGAGGTAGACAGACATTTCAGTAAGGAGAAAATCGAAAAGAGACAATTAATTGATATCCTAACTAAGAGTCTTTGGGGAAATTTTTTTTGTGCTTGTATTGACAAGTTGGGTATGAAAAATATAACATTCCCAACTTGAGGGGTAATGTTAGGTCTTATTCTTTTATGTATTCGATTATGATGTATTTTCCTTATATATAGGGGACCTCTCTATTGATTAGATTAATCTTTGCCCTAATTAACAGACACTAAAGAGATAACAATAACTTGGCCTATGGCCCGTGGCCCATAACAGTTTACTATGTTTTCCCTAGCAAACCTTTTTCCCGTTTCTTGATTTCTTGAAATGTTGATTCCCATCACCGGCCTTGAAGTTAATGTTTTTCTTTTTTCCTTTCTGGTTTTTGCATTTTACAGGGCCCATTGATTAATGAAGCTTCTGTTGAAAAGGTGATTGAGCACTTAGTTTTATATATTGTTTTTTAGTGTTCATTTTTGGTGACTGAGCAGTTTAAGGCCCTCAAAAGATTATTTTGTCTAATTGCTGCTTACATTTGCTTCTGTAGATTGAAAGATTGATCAAAGATGCTACCTCCAAGGTGTGAACATATGGATTTTTTGCATGATTGTTATTTGTTATCCTCGTTTGAGATAAATAGTAAATATGCACTTTTCCTTTATAAACCGATCATTTTCTGTTCTCTCTTTCCTATAATTTTATTTAGTTATCTGAAAGCTGAAACTATAACTCTACTCAAGATTTGTCTAAGAGAATAATTTTGATCTGCTTATTCGAATCATTTTTTTCAAAAGCAGGGAGCTACTGTTGTGCTTGGTGGGAAGAGGCACAGTCTTGGAATGACATTCTACGAACCTACTATCATTAGCAATGTAAATAACGAAATGCTGATATGCAGGTAAAGGTTTTTCACTTTTTAGTTTAACGTAATTGTCTTATATTTTGTTGATTACTGTTGTGACAAGCCTTCTGAAACAAAACAAACTGCAAACCCTTCATTCTACTTTTCTGGAAACACAGGACTTCAAAAGATTTCATATAGTGACATTCCCCTCCAAAAGCACAGTCTTTTTTGTTTATTCAATGTTAATTTGGTTGTGGTTCAAGGAATCTGAATTACACTAGCTATTTTATCGTTAGTTTATACAAGTTTGTATATGCAATTTGATTGGAGAAACTAGGCAATATTTCTTGTTATTGTCAAACGGAATTGGCAGAAATAATGAGCTTCAGTATTCATTTCAGGGCAACGCCCTCTACTCATACACAATGGGTGAAGACCCAAAAACAAGAAGAATAAATGAGCCTTTCATAATGGGTTTTTTACAATATGCTACAAGTAACGATTTATTTTAACTCTCCCCCTCAAGATGGGATCATGAGAGTACATGTCGAACATTCCCAGCTTGAGAATATTTATTTATTTATTTATTTATTATGCAAATTTTCTTTAGAATATAGGTCCTTCTAGATTGTTATAGTGGTGCAAATTAAAAATAGATTGAAAGTGATGTATATTTGTAGGCATGGGCCATACTTCATAACTTTTCTAAAAAACAATTTTGACAGCTATATCTTTTTGTAACCATATCATTGGCTTTTAAAAATTTAATATTCATATTTTTAATTCGAAGTCTTAATTTTTAATATATTTTAGAAAAGTTATTACCAAAATAAGAGTAAAGTGTTCGTATACATCTATTCTAAAATGTAAAGAATACTCATGGCTAATGTTTATGTAAAATACTTAGAAATTGTTACTACAAATTAAAATTAATATACTTATATACTATTTTAAGATGATTTGCTTTGATCACTAAAGTTAAATGAGAAAATAAATATTCATTTGTCTATTGCATTTATATTTTTTTTTAATCAAATGCCACACATCTAAATAAGTTTTTTTGAATGAATGATGATGATTTCACTCATCATAATGTATCTCTTTCTCTCTAGGGTAGAATTTGTAGTTAAATAAGAGGGCAATGTTAGCAATACAGATGTTTCATCGATGAAAACTTTTATTTTATAATATTGTGTGTGCGCACGCACGTTTAAGCTCGGCTTAATTAGTATTAGTAGAGTAAGGAGAGGCCATATTTAGTAATGTGTTGAGAGGAACAAATAAAATTGTTGATCATGCATTACTAATATGGAAAGGTCGATTTTAGCTGATTATTTGGTTCATTCGAAAGCACTGGCATTATTCTCTTTTTCCAACTTTTCATAAAACTCAATTCTTGTAAATTGAACAAGTTAGCGCTTAATGGGACCACTTTCCATTATGCACTTGGTAAAGATGTCTGCAACTTGATCTTTAGATTGAACAAACGCAGTGCAAATATTTTCTTTTTCAAGGTGATCCTTGATAAAGTATCTATCAATTTCAACATGGTTTGTTCGATCATGATGAACAAGATTATGTGCAATATTGAATAGTAGCTTTGTTGTCGCAATATAATCTGATAGGACTTCCGGTCTGTAGTCGCAAATCCCACATTATCGTGTTAAGCCAGAACCCCTCATATATTCCTTGTGACATTGTCCTATACTCCGCTTCTGCGTCGGATCTTGCTACTTTAATGCCCTGTTTTAATGTGGGTGCGCTACAAGTTTGCAATCCAGTGACCTCAACCCCTTCCACGGATCTGATTGGACGCAACCACTAATTCTAGTGGTGGGTTGTTGAGGTTGTGCCTTGAACCTCAAACCTACGAGATAAGGGAGCTCTAAACTGGTCCTCATCACCAACTGAGCTTCCGACCAATCAGATCCATGGAGATGAGTTGGGGTCACTATTTTGCAGACATGTAGCGCACCCACACTAGACCGGGGCGTTACATAATGTAACACCCCGGTCTAGTGTGGGTGCGCCCGGTCTAGTGTGGGTGCGCTACAGGTCTGCAAAATAGTGACCCCAACCCATCTCCATGGATTTGATTGGCCACAACCGTTAATTGCAATGGCAGGTTGTTGAGGCTGAGACTTGAACCCCCGACCTCCTAGATATGTAACACCCCAGTCTACTGTGGGTGCGCTACAGGTCTGCAAACCAGTGACCCCAACCCATCTCGACGGATCTGATTTGCCACAGCTGCTAATTCCAATAGTGGGTTGTTGAGGTTTGGACTGAAACCCCAGATCTCCTTGATAAGGGATCTCTAAAATGGTCTTCATCACCAACTTAGATGCAGCTTCTTGAGATCCCTTATCTAGGAGGTCTGGGGTTCAAACCCCTGCCTCAACAACCCTCCACTGGAATTAGTAGTTGTGGTCAATCAGATCCTTGGAGAGGGGTTGGGGGCACTTGGTTGCAGACTTGTAGCGCACCCACACTACACCGGGACGTTACAGAAACTTTGCAGTTTTTATGTAATGCCCCCATCTATTGTGGGTGCGCTACAGGTCAGCAAGCCAGTGACCCCAACCTCCTTCCACGAATTTGATTGGCCGCAACCGCTAATTTCAGTGGCGGGTTGTTGAGACTGGGGACTGAACTTCATACCTCCTACATAAGGGAGCTCTTATAACACCCCAACCTAGTTTAACAGGAAATCAGCAGTCTGGCCGAGCCCGCGATAAAAAATAAACTAACGGTATAAATCAGGTAAAAATGCAATTTGTTAAAAAAAGGAAACTTACAACGGATGCAGTGTAAGTAAGACTAACTATGGATAAAAGAGTACCACATAACTCCGGTCATGTTGAATTCACAGAGCCAACTAAAACTGAATATAACAGTAAGAGACTGAAACACTGTCAAACTAAAATAAACCGTTACATCAAACATGAGTGAAGTACAACATATACATAATGTCTACAAAAAAGAAACAAGTACAACAGTGGTACAACTGAACAAAACTGACAACTGAGAAGACTGCACCTCCTATCATAAGCGGATTCTCTGACCGGAGCCCCCTGTAAAAACAAGTTCAAAAGGGGTCAGGCCCACTGAAGAGTAAGAAAAACTACTCCCTCCAGCAACACTTAAGGAAAATATTATAAGTGAATATTACTTGAATTTAAAATTTGCTTAATTTCTCTAACATAAAACTTGGCACTTGAGTTCATGATTTGTGGTAGAATCGACGTATTGTGTGATCTAACACACTCTTGTCTCAACTGTACAAATCGTTGATTTCTGTAGTTTGAACTTTTGACTGCTGTAAGATTCAACCAGTTTCTATGTTATCTTATTAACACTTGTCACTGAGGACGACTGTGCACAAACTAGTGACTGCAGTCTGAGTGGCAAACCTGATATTTCCCTGGACTGGATGTCCCTCAAGTGGAACACAGACTCCTATCTAAGGAGTTACATATCAGTAGTAAGGGTCATCGACCCTAACCTTGAAGTTTGAGTGGTAGCCTACTGGCCCTGAGAACACGGTGGTGTGACTCCACCTTAATCGCGAGGGTAAACCTTCCTCTCCCTTTTTTTGAAATAACTTAGACTAGTGTTCAGTGAGTCAAACACGGAGTAGCGCTCTAGTTATAAGTATCGGGCTTAGGGTTTTCATGACACTTAATCTGCTAACTTAGCCCAAGTGTATACCTACCCCGTTGACTTGGTTCTGACTATAGGAACTTGTAATTTCTAAGTGAGTAAACCAACATAGTTTATACATGAATTAAAAATAATCTAAACAGTTAGACTTAAAGGAGTCGAGTTTCTTACAGCGGTGTTTCGACGCTCATACACGCGGCGGGTGACATGGTGCTCCTTCCTAACGGATCTGACCACTAAGAACCGCTCCAACTAGAGGTGAAAAATAAAACACCTTTTTCAAATGTTGGGAAACCCTTAGTATAAAAACCATACAATACTTAATTTTAGGAGCAATTTTCAAAAGAATAAAATACGTTGACTGGAAACAAGACAACTGGAAGGAATTCGGAGACCAAAAGTCTCACCTTGAATCAGATTAATATGTGTAGTTCTCCAATCTCTTGCTCCAACGATCACCAAAATCTGAAATTCAAATGGTAACCCTAACTTAAGCACTCTCCCCTGTTAGGATTTTTCGGTTGGAAAAACTCATGATGACAAATAATTATTTAGGGAGGAACAAGAACACAAACGTATGCGTTACCTTGATCTAACGGCGAGGAATTACCCAAAAGTCGTTGAAATCTTCACGCTAGGAAACATAACTCCTTTAAAAAGCGAAATCAAAAACGGTGAAAGACGAAACTTCCTCAACCGGCTAAGGATAGAGATGGAGCCTTCCACGACACTAGAAGTGAGGAGGAAGACTGTTGTGCCTGCGGAGAGAGGAGGAAGAGGCCGGACGGCGCTGGATCCCGGTGGAGGAGGGGTCAGAGAGGCCTACGCTTCTGGCTGCTTCCTGCGGTATCAGAGTCGGCCAGGAAGAAAAATACGGAACCGTGGTTTCCGCCCGCTGGAGAAAATAACGAGAGAGTGGGGGGATACGGCTCTTAAATCATACGGTTCAGTTTCTCCAGCGGTTATCTTAACCGTGAACCAGGAATAAGGAGAAATTGACTTCTTTTTTTTCTCGGTTATTTATATATTTCATTGTGCTATTAATACCACTAGGAAGTATTAATTTAAATGGAAGTTACCTCCAAACTTCGTCGACTCGATTAATTTTGTTTGCGATCGGGTCATGAAATTATAATTACACGCGACATTAAAAAAAAGGATGTTACAGCTCTAAACTAGTCCTCTTCCCCAACTGAGTTGTAACTCTTCGGTCTGCTATGGGTGCGCCATAGGTCTGCAGACTAGTAACCCTAACCCCTCTCCACTGATCTGATTGTCCGTAGCCTCTAATTTCAGTGGGGGGTCGTTGAGGTTGAGGCTTGAACCCCAAACCTCCTAGATAAGAGAGCTAAACGGGTACTCATCACCAACTACAATTCTGTTGGTGATGAGGACCAATTTAGAGCTCCCTTATCTAGGAGGTATGGTGTTCAAGCACCGGTCTCAACAACTAATCACTGGAATGAACAATTACGACCAATGAAATCCATGGAGAGGGGTTGGGGTCACTGGTCTACATTTTTTATGTAACACCTCGGTCTACTATGGGTGCGCTACAGGTCTGCGGACCAGTAACCCCAACCCCTCTCCACAAATCTAATTGGCCGCAACCGCTAATTCTAGTGGCGGGTTGTTAAGGCTGAGGTTTGAACCCCAGACCTCCTAAATAAGGGAACTCTAAACTGGTCCTCATCACCAACTGGCTTGGGCTTGAAACCCAGACCTCCAAGATAAGGGAGCTCTAAACTGGTCCTTATCACCAGTTGCAGCTCAATTGAAAATGAGGACCAATTTATAGCTCCCTTATCTAGGAGGTCTGTAGTTCAATCCCCAGCCTTAACAACCCGCCACCGGAATTAGCGGTTGTGACTAATCAGATCCGCTGAAAGGGGTTAGGGTCACTGGTCTACAGACCTGTAGCACACATACACTAAATCGGGGAGTCATAGCTACAACATTTTGCTTATTGCTTCGCCAGGTCACTAGATTCTTTCTAATAAAGGAGCAATATCTAGTGGTGGACTTTCTATCATCTTGACTTCCATTCCAATCAACATCAATATAAACTTTAACATCCAACTATTTCTTTTGGGAGAATATTAGTCCACGTCCAGGGGAGTTCTTTAAATATTGTAGCACACGCATACCAGCTTCATGTTGTCGCATTCTGGGAGAATGCTTGTATCTGCTAAGGATCTTGTTACGAATCTGCATGAGGACGAGCCCAAAAGGCAAGTCTACACGCGTAGGGCGAGAATATCACATGGTCCCACCGATATCACGAAGAATATTTAACGTTTATTCTATTCTATGTTTAACATTTATTCTATTTTATATTTGGATGTCACAATTTTAGTATTTCTCGTTTTCCTTTTGTATTCGCTCCTCGTCTCTATAAGAGGACGCGTGAATGTTGTAATCTTCATGTTGGATGAATGTATGTTTTTTCCTCTTCTAAATTTCCGACCCGAACCACTCTCTCTCTTTCTCTCTCCCCCACTCGCTCTCTCTCGCGGTCTCAATTTAGATGCTTACCTTCCTCGTCCATCGAGTCCCATTAATTTGGTCCGACCTGCCCTTTCCGCCCGCTGCCTGCAGCCGAAGTACCAGCCCCAGCAACCACGATCACGCGCCGCACCATGGCTTCGATGACCCGCTCCACGACCGAGACCCCTCCGAAAGGCACCAACGCTGCCCTCCTTCGCTGTGTCGAAGCCCAGGAGTCCCTCGTAGCCTCCATGCATGCCTCCATGCTCGCCCTTTACGCCAAGTTTGACGCTCTCTAACCGTCCGTCGCCGCGTCTGCCAGTGGATCCGCATGCTAGACCAATGACACGTCCAGACTCGGGACGCCACCTCTCCCGCACAATGGGGAAGCCACCCTTCTGTTTTCCCCCGGCTGTCCTGCGCTTGCTTTGGACCTCCCCACCTTCGCCGGTGTGAACCCGATTGGGTGGATCGCAAAGGCAGAGCAGTACTTTGACCTCCACCACACTCCCGAGCAGGATAAGGTTTTCACCTCCGTCGTGGGACTCGACGGCTCCGCCCTACATTGGGCCCGCTGGTTACGACAGTCCAACTCAACAATCTCCTGGTCGGAGATCAAGCAGGAGATGATTCGCCGCTGCGACAGCCATTATTCCGGCTCTGCCATCGAACGACTGTGTTGGGTACACCAAACCAGGACGGTGGATCATATTGATGAATTTGTGGCCCTTGTCACCCATGTTCCGGGCTTACCGCCGGATCACTACCTCGACTTCTTCAGGCAGGGCGTTCTGCCCCACATCCGCTCTCGGCTTCGCACTCATCACCCCCGGACGGTGTCCGAGGCTCTCGACATGGCCCGCCTCGTGGAGGCAGATTTATCGCAGCGAAACCCGCCACCACCAGATAGACCCCCGCTAGGGGGCCGAACATGGCAGCCCTCTACTCCAAAGCCACAGGCACCTCTCCCTCCTCCAGCCGCCAGCCCGGCCGACCGCCCCCCAGCGGTTTTCCAGCCGCGAGTGCGACGATCTCCGGCGCAAAGGGATATGCTTCCGCTGTCGGCAGCCCTACTCTCCGACCCACGTCTGCGCGGTTAAAGAGTTTCGTGCCATCATTGGTGACCCCGAACTGGAGATCACTTTGGCGGATTTTGAAGACCTCAAAATTCGCGAGGACTCCACTGAGGGCGCTACTGATGCGGGCCTTCACCAGTTGGAACTTCCGTGCTTTTCGTGGGCGGCATTTCAGGGTCACAGACCATGAAGTTAGCGGGAAAGTTGGGCGGCCGCCACATCGTTATCATGGTCGACAGCGGGGCGATCCATAACTTCCTCTCCTCTCAGCTGACCCAGCAAGTCCACCTGTCGATGGAACCTTTGCCGGACTTCACGGTCAACTTGGGCAATGGCCGTCGACGCTTGATTCAGGGTCGCTGCTGATCCGTTCTAATTTCAGTAGGACCTTACTCAGTGATAGCAGATTTCTACGTTTTTGGCCTTGGCGGGATCAACGCCATCCTGGGCGTAGCATGGCTCAGCATGCTGGGCTACGTACGGGTCAACTCGGGATCCATGACGATGTGGTTTCTCCAGGACAGACGAGAGTGCTGCCTAATGGGAGATGTTGCGCTGCTATGCTCCCCCGTCTCCTCCCACACGATCCAGAGGACGACGAACATCGATTTTATGGCATGGCTCTGGTCCATCTCAGACACGGTGCCACCGGCTATGCAGGACATCCTGTCCGAGTTTGCGGACCTCTTCACGGCACAGTCCGGCTTACCGCTGGACCGACCACACGATCATGTCATCCCTCTTCAGCCCTGCGTGGCGGCAGTTTCTGTTCGCCCGTACCGCTACGGGCACGTGCAGAAGGACGAAATTGAGAGACTCGTACACAACATGTTGATGGGGGCCTCATTCGCCCCAGTCCAACCTCTTTCTCCAGCCCGATCCTCTTGGTCAGGAAGGACAATAGCTGGCGCTTCTGCGTGGACTATCTGGAGCTCAACAAGGCCACAGTTCCAGACAAGTACCCGATCGCAGTGATCCAGGATCTTTTGGATGAGCTCCACGGCGCCGCCGTTTTCACCAAGCTGGACCTTCGTGCGGTCTACCACCAAATTCGCGTTCGGCCAGCCGACGTCGCCACGACGGCTTTCCGGACCCATGATTGCCACTACGAGTTCTTGGTTATGTCATTCGGCCTAACCAACGCGTCGGCCACCTTTCAGGCCACGATGAACGACATCTTTTGGTCGGTACTTCACCAGCATGTAGTTTTTTTTTATGACAACTTGGTCTACAGTTCTTCTTGGCAGGAGCATCTACAGCACGTCCGTAAGACATTGGCTACTCTCCGACACCACCACTTCAAGCTCCACCCAACGATGTGCTCTTTTGGGGTTCCGGAGGTGTGTTACTTAGGGCACACCATTTTCGCTGCAAGAGTCGTGATGGACAGCGATAAGATCAAGGTGGTTCTCCAGTGGCCAACCCCATCATCTCTCCGCGATGTTCGCGGATTCCTGGGCCTGACATGGTACTACTGGCGGTTCATCCAGGGCTACGACACGATTGTCCGGCCCCTCACTCAACTCTTAAAGAAGTTAGCCGAGGGCCCCTGCGAGTTGTCGGCAGCAGCCTTCGCCGCCTTCGTCGCTCTTCAGCAAGCTCTGGTTTGTGCCCCGGTGTTAGCAATGTCGGACTTCTCCCAGCCCTTCCTCGTGGAATGCGACGCTTCAGGCGTGGGCGTGGGGGCCATACTCATGCAAGGCGGCCGCCCGATGGCCTATTTTAGTCGTGCATTCTCGGATACCATCCGCAGCCGATCAGCATACGAGAACGAGCTCATAGGACTCATCCTCGCAGTGCAGCACTGGCGGCCCGACCTCCTAGGACGACTATTCGTGGTACACACCGACCACCACAGCCTCCGCTACCTCCTGCAGTAGAAGATTGTTACGCCCGCCCAACAGGTGTGGGTGGCCAAGCTACTAGGCTATGACTTCAGCATCGAGTTCCGGCCCGGGAAGGCGAATCGCGCAACCGACGCTCTCTCGCGCAGCCCCATACTTGCAGCCATCTCCTGGTCGGCCTGGGAGGATGCAGACGCCCTCCAACTGGAAGTGGAAGCGGACCCGGCACTCAACGGTATCCGGACAGCTCTCCTTGCAAACGCCTCCGCCCACCCACCTTACTCCTTGGTGGACGGCCGCCTACTCTTCAAGGGCCGCCTAGTACTCGCCCCATCCTCCCCCAGCATTCCCCGACTATTAGCGGAGTTTCATGCCTCCTCGACGGGGGGACACGCAGGAGCTTACCGGACGTACCGACGGCTGGCAGCCTCACTCTATTGGTCTCACATGTTTCGACAGATCAAAGCCTTTGTGGTTGCCTGCATCGTCTGCCAGAAGGCCAAGTACGAAGCCGTTTTTCTAGGTGGTCTACTTCAGCCCCTTCCGATCCCCGACCGCGTGTGGGACGACATCGCCATGGACTTCATCACAAGGCTGCCCCGCTCCCAGGGGTACGACTGCATTCTGGTCATAGTGGACCGGCTCTCGAAGTATGCACATTTCATTCCCCTCCGCCATCCTTACACTGCTGCAACAGTCGTCGGTAGCTTCATCCAGGAGGTTCTGCGCCTCGACTGGTTTCCCCGGTCGATCGTAAGTGACCGGGACCCGCTCTTCCTGATTACCTTCTGTACGACATTATTCCACCTGCAAGGAACCCGACTACGCATAAGTACAACATATTATCCCCAGATCGATGGTCAGTCAGAGGTCCTTAACCGCTGCTTAGAGACTTACCTCCGCTGCTTCGTGGGGGAGCAACCGCGCAGTTGGGCCAAGTGGCTCGGGTGGGCCGAATACTCGGACAACACCGCCCACCATCAGGCGGACGACAGTACTCCGTTTGAGGTCGTTTATGGTCGGCCTCCCCCGTCCATCGTCTGCCACCTTCCAATAGAATGCCAGGTGGAAAGCCTGGCCACTTCTCTGCGCGACAGGGACACTATTCTGGATCATCTGAAGCACCATCTCCAACGGGCCCAACAGAAGTTGGTTTCCTTTGCCAACATGAAACGACGGGACCTCTCCTTTGAAGTAGGAGAGAGGGTCTTCGTGAAGCTCCGCCCCTACCGTCAGCTTTTTGCGGCCCTCCGACCGTGCCCAAAATTGGCCCCCCGATTCTTCGGGCCATTTGAGGTCCTCGCCCGCCTCGGGGTAGTCGCTTATCACCTACGCCTCCCAAGCGGGAGCCGCATCCACCCGGTCTTCCATGTCTCGCAGCTACGACGAGTGGTGGGCGAGCACGCCACCACGGATCACATCCCTACCGATCTCGACCTTTTCGGAGAGGCGCCTTGCTACCCCGCCTCGATCCTCGATCGCTGATGCCGCACTCCGGGGGACCATACATCAGAGGAGGTTCTTGTGGCTTGGACCAGTCGCCCCAACTCAGACGCGACGTGGCTTCCCCGGGATGACTTCCGCCGCTAGTTCGCCGATTATTGCCTTGAGGACAAGACACATTTTCCAGATAGCGGCATTGTTACGGATCTGCATGAGGACGAGCCCAAATGGCAAGTCTACACGCGCCGGGCGAGAATATCACATGGGCCCACCGAGATCACGGAGAATATTTAACGTTTATTTTATTCTATGTTTAACATTTATTCTATTTTATATTTGGATGTCGCAATTTTAGTATTTCTCGTTTTCCTTTTGTATTCGCTTCTCGTCTCTATAAGAGGGCGCGTGAACGTTGTAATCGTCATGTTGGATGAATGTATGTTTCTTTACTCTTCTAAATTTTTGACCCTAACCTCTCTCTCTCTTTCTCTCTCCCTCACTCTCTCTCACGGTCTCAATTCGGCCGTCCACCTTCCTCGTCCACCGAACCCCCATTAGATCTCCACAACGGATATAATATCTGGACGAGTATGTGAGAGATAGATCGGTCTTCCCACCAATCTTTGGTAGCTAGAGGAGTCTACATTCTCACTATCCTTATCTTCATCAATCTTACAGTTTACGTCCATGGGAGAATTAGCAGGAGTACAACTAAGCATCCATGTTTCTTCTAAAAGATCTAGGATATGTTTCCTCTGAGAAATGAAGATGCCACGGTCAGAACGTGCAATTTCTATTCCCAAAAATACTTCAACTTCCTTGGGTCTTTAACTTCAAACTCTTCACACATGCGTATCTTAAGACACGTGATTTCTGCAAAAATGTTTCTCATGATGATTATGTCGTTGACATAAACAATGAGAATAGTCACTTTCTCTGCTTCCCTTTTCACGAAAAGGGTATGATCTGAGTGACCCTGTATGTATCCCAATAAGGTCATGATATTTTGAAATTTCCAAAACCAAGCTCTAGGAGATTTCTTTAGATAGTAAAGAGATTTTTGAAGTTAACACACCTTTTCTTCGTATCCTTTCTTTACGAAACCAGGTGGAACTTTCATATAAACTCCTTCTTCAAGATCAACATATAAAAATACATTCTTGATATCAAGTTGTTGCAACTCCTATCTCAAGCATGCAACACTTGATGAAATGACACTGATGGAATCTATCTTGGTAACAGGAGCAAATGTTTCATGATGGTCCACACCTGGTGTTTGAGTATATCCTTGAGCGACAAACCTTGCATTATATCTCTCAACAACCCCTCTTGATTTTGTTTAACAGAGAACACCCATCGGGAACCAACATGCTTTTTCCTGGCGGGAAGATGAGTGAGTGTTCAAGTCTGGACCTTCTCCAATGCCAGCATCTTTTCCTCCATTTCCTTGGGCTACACATGTATCTCTATTTCTTTCTGCCAAGTGTTAGGAATGCAAATAGAGTCCAAGGAGGAGGTGAAGGCCTTATGTGGCTTTCTCAGGTTTTGGTAAGTGACATAATTTGCAAGTGGACATTTAACAGAGATCATGTTCCGCTTCAGATGGATAAGGGGCGGTGAAGCTTTGCCCACATTCATCGACACCATCATGATAAATTGGATGCGTGTTCCCTCCAATGCATCTTTATTAACTACTCTGCTACTACGAAATGGTATCATCCTCCCTCTCGACGTTTCTACTGCACCATGGGCGTGATTTTTCGTGAGGAGGAACAATATCTCTATTCTCGTCAGGCGTTAGGGGTAGAGGGACACTATTGTCGATGCTCCCGAACTTCCTCTTCCTATTGTGGCTCCACGACCACCTCTCATGCTTACCTCTTGCATACCTCCTACTGTGTTTGTTCCAATACCACCTCCCATGAATCCTCCTACCATGTAGAGGCAACACTAGTGATACGGTGTTATAACCCCTTGTCATTCTACCACGACAGGTATGATTTTCTGACTCGACTCAAGTGACGTGCTTCATAATCCTATTATACGTCTAAAGTGGACGCCTACCTCTACTAAATACCTACGTACTAATATATCACTTATCAAAATCTAACAAACAGACATAATGTCTTCATCTCCTCCTTGGATTTTGTTTGCAGGAAGCTATAAATATATCTATGCGGCGCAAGGCAATGGAAGAAGAGATGTTGGCATTGCAGAAGAACCAGACTTGGTCACTCACTCATCTTCCCGCCGGGAAGAAATCGGTTGGTTCCAGATTAGTGTTCTCAATTAAACAGAACTAAGAAGGGGTGGTTTAGATATATAAAGCAAGGCTAGTTGCTCATGGGTATACTCAAACTCCAGGTGTGCACAATCATAGAACGTTTGCTCTTGTTGCCAAGATGAACTTCATCTATGTCATTTTGTCCTGTGCTGCCTGTTTCGGATGTGAATTGCAAGACGTGAAACATTAAGATGCTCGTCATGTGATTGGTCATCCCAGAGTCAATAATCCACTCAGAGGAGGGTGTGGTGGTAGATTTAACGTTGGGCGGAACAGCAGTGGTGAATGAAACAGTAAGGGAAGAAATTTGGGTGCGCATGAGATGGCGCAAAATATCATGTTCCTCTGAGTCTGAGGAAAGACTGTCAGAGGGGAGCCGACCGAGAGCAGGCTCAAAGGTGTGAGCTGTAGAAGGAGTGGGTTGGCGAGAGGGACCACAACCATGAGAGACCTTAGAAGAGGGAGCAAGATGAGGATAGAGGCGGAAGTAGGAGTTCTGATCATGGCCTTATTTGCCACAGTAATCGGCGGAGCAGCATTGGTGAATGCAGCAGTAAGGGAAGAAATTTGGGTACGCAGCGCAAAATATCATGTTCCTCTGAGGAAAGACTGTCAGAGGGGAGTCGACCAAGAGCACCCTCAAAAGTGTGAGCAGTAGAAGTGGGTTGGCGAGAGGGACCACGACCCTGAGAGACCTTAGAAGAGGGAGCAAGATGAGGATAGAGACGGAAGCAGGAGTCCTGAGCATGGCCCTATTTGCCACAGTAATCACACATATTGAGAGACGTAGAGGAAGGAGGAGCACGAAGAAGGCCAGCAAGTGCGGGGCGATCAAAACCACGATCGGAGTTTAGAGAACGACGGCGATATTCGTCTCCTAAGATCATACTGAAGGCTTCCTGAAGAGAGGTAAGGGTTTATCGGCTCAACACATGAATACACACTATGTCGAACTCCATATTTAGGCTCATAAGGAATACATGGAGTCGATGGCGTTCTTCCTTAGTTTTAAGGCCCGAGCATCAGTAGTGCAAGCGGGAGTGAAGTCTGCAAAGTAGTTCAACTCTTGGTAGAGGCGTTCGAATGCGGAGAAGTAAGAGATGATGAAAGAGGTGCCTTGTTTGAGTTAATGGAGACGTTGAGTGAGCTCGTAAACCTGTGTAGAACTATAAAGTTGTGAATCTGTCTCACGAGCTCAAGTTCAGATGTCAAAAGTCGAGTCCATCAGCATGTAGCTATGATAAATCAAGAGGGGCATGGAATCAAGCAACCATGGGACAACAAGGAAATTGTCAGTATCCCACTTGCGCCAACCCGGATTTGTATTGGGAGGCTGAACAATCATCCTGTTGATGTACCCATAAAGTTGATGGTTGCAGATAGCATGTTGTGCTGTGCTTGACCACTCAAGATAATTTGTGTCATCCAAAAGGACCGTCGTAATACGAAGGGAACCAGAGGAACCGCTAGAAGACCGTGAGAAATCATCACCTGAAGGAGGGATCGTAGAGGAAGGAGAATGAGCACTCGAGTCTGATGTGTTAGCCATAAGAATGAACGAGACCGCACGGCACTGGAGAGAGCAAGAAACAAAGGAATGGCCGCGGAGAGTGCAGTGGGCCGCACAAGCCGAGACCGCATGATGGGGAGCTGCCCGTCCGATCCGTAGTTGATAAGAAGCAGCCCGCTTGACCCGTTCGGGTCTAGTCCCGACGATCTCGGACGCAATGACGATCGGGTCCGCTCATTTCGAGTAGCTCGCCGATCATAGTATGTTTGTGTCTTGCGAAGCTCGGGCCTATCCCTCCCTTTCCCCATTTCATTTGGCAGGCCCCCTGCCATACTCCCACTTTTGGCCGGCTATTCCACCCCTATTTTCCCTCTTCAAAAACAGCCAGCCAGCCAGCCCCACTTTTCTTCCTCTCACATAGCAACAGCCGGCCATTCCTCCATCATTTCCCCTCTTCCAAAACAGCCAGCCACCCCCACTTTTCCTCCTCCCACATAGCAACGATCGGCATAAGAAGTTTGCTCCTCCAGCCCAAGTGGCTGGCCACCCCTCCCTCCCCTTGCCGTGGATCCGCCACCACCCTCATTCCTCCACAGAAAAACATCCCGCTTTTTCCCTCATTTTCACCTCCGACGATCGCCGGAAAACATTTTCGGTCACCTCCGGTGAACCCGCACCACTTCCCTATCATTTTTACATCATTTTAGTTTTTCCGGCGATCACAACCACCACCGGCAGCCACTTCCGGCTACCTCCGGTCACCAACCACGTGGAACCCCCTCCCTCCACGTGGAACCACCTCCCTGAGGCCCTCCCTGCTGGTGTCAATTCCTGGAGGCTGTTTCCATTATTCTGCCTCCTGAAAGCTTGCTTCCGAACACTAAACAGCCTCCCAGCATAGTTCAGGCCGCTTCCCTGCAACCTAGACAGCCACTTTTCAGTTGTTGTTTGCTGCCTCTGTTACCCAGTTTCCTGGCTCCCCAAGTCTCTTCCAGCCACTCGCATTGCTGTCCAGCAATTGGACATCACTCTTGTGATCTGAAAACAGCCCCGAATCGTGACTTCGCTTCCCCAACAGCCCTCTCAGTACTTTGCAAGTTTAAGGTGTTTGTGTTATATCTTTATCGTTGGGTCGTGTGCTTGTTCCCTACTTGTAGAGATTGCGGTCTGTAAGTTTTATTTCAGTAGTGTTTGTCACTGTGATTTCCTATTTAAATAGTATTTGTTTTTGCGCACTCTCGCGCCCTTACTCCTCTTTTGTTTCCTTTAATTGCTTTAATTTAATTGTGGAGAAATCAAGTCATACCATTTATAAATATTGTTGGAAAATTGATTCCGCCGGCCATTTGCATTTGCATCCAACTTTAGTTTTCATCTAGAGCCTTACCCTACGTCACCACACCAACTGCAGGAGGCCGCACAAACTGAGAACATGCTAACTGTTGGAGGCCGCACTAGCTTGGAGAGCCACACCAACTGATGGAGTTTGTTGGGCTGGAGAAAGGCACGCTCGTAGACAGGGGCCGCACGAGCCGGCTGTTGCGAGGAGAGGCTGTTGCAAAGTATGGCCGCACGAGGAGGCTGCACACTGGCTGCTGCGAGGAAAGACCATTGTGAAGACAAGGCCGCACGAGCCGTCTGTTCTGCTGCAAAGACTAGGCCGCACGAGTTGTCTGCTACGAGTGGAAAACAGATTGTGCGAGATGAGAGAGCCGTCAGAAGCCAGAGAGAAGGCCGCACTACCGTCAAATGTGAGAGAAGAGCGGCTAAGAAGAAGAGCGCGTGCGATAACAGACCGCACGAACGGTCAGATGCGACGGGAGACCGCACGGAAGCTGCGAAGACACGGTCAATGTGGGAAGAGAGCACACGCATGAAGAATAAAAAGAAGGCAATTCGGGAAGAGAGTCTGTTCGCGCGCCGCACGAAGAAGAGGAAACCGCGCGGGTGGACATGAAGTAGAGACCACTGAGACTGCAGCTCTGAACCTTCCTCTGACATCAAGTCAGACGGAAAAAATGAGATTATTATTGATTTCTGGGCAGCGCCCTCTATTTATACACAACGGGTGAAGATCCAAAAAAATAAGAAGAAATAAGTGGGCCTTTTATGTTGGGGTTGACATGTTGACCAGGCCCCACTTTTGGAGTTATAATATTTTAATTGTGATTATTTAATAATGGGAAAGAGAGTTGTATTTAATGGGATAGTTGAGGAGTTGTATTCAATAGGAGAGAGAGATTGCATTTATGTGGGGGTAGTTGGAGAGTTTTTCTTTTGCCTATAAATAGGCTCTTTGTACTTCATTTGAAGATTGATGATATAGAGAGATAAACTCCCAAACTCCTGGTTCCTGTTTAGAGAGAGAGAGAGAGGAAGCGCCGCAGCGCTGGTGTGGTTTTTCTGTCCGGGCGGCTAGAAGTCGAAGTCGTGCGGTTTGGTGAGCTCGCAGCGAACGAGAGCTCGCGGTTTGTGGATCTCGCGCATTGGTGAGCTCGCGCAGGAGCAGCTCGCGCAGGAGGAACTCGCTAAGCGAGTGGCAGCGCTCGTTGGCGTCGTGGTCGCGCGAGTAGACGGACCTCGCCACGCGAGTTGGGAGGTCAAGCCGCGAGTGGGGTGCAGTCTCGCCTGGTGGTCTAGGCGCAAGGGGTCGAAGGCGATCTCGCTGGGTTGTGTTCGCGCGTGGAGGCGGGAGCTCGCTCGCGCGAGGTGGTACTCGCCTAATAGTGAGGAGGTCACGCGGTTTGAGGCGGCGGTCTCGGTTTGGGTGTTGAGTTGTGGTGTCAAGTGAAGTTGTTAGTGGAGTTGGGATTGAGCGGGAGCCCATACACGTTTCCAACAAGTGGTATCAGAGCGAGGTTCATCCCCTGGAAGTTTGCTCAGAAGGTCAAGTGCTAAGGAGAGATGGAGATGGGAGGTGCCATGTCTGGGCAAGTCCCAAAATTGACGAAGACCAATTATGGAAATTGGAGTATTCAGATGAAGGTGTTGTTCGCCTCGAAGGAGCTATGGGAGGTAGTAGAGGACGGCATCGAGAAGTTTACTGCCGAAGCAGAAGCGACATTGACTAACGCTCAGAGGACGGCTTTGAGGGAGTCTAAGAAGAGGGATAAGAAGGCTCTCTTCTTACTTTACCAAGATGTGGATGAGGAGACCTTCGAGAAGATCTCAGATGCAGAGACATCAAAGGAGGCATGGGAGATTTTGCAACGCTCCATGCAGGGAGTCGATAAGGCAAAGAAGGTGAAGCTGCAGTCCCTTCGAGCTCAGTATGAAGTGATGAAGATGCAGGGTTCAGAGAAGGTTGGTGACTACGTGACCCGTCTGCGGACGCTCACGAATGAGATGATGAGGAATGGAGAGGTGATTGACGATGTAAGCTTCATGGAGAAGCTCCTGCGATCTATGTCCAAGAAATTCAGACATGTGGTAGTAGCGATTGAGGAGTCGAAGGATCTCACTGAGATGGCGGTGGATGAACTTGTTGGCTCGCTGCAAGCCCATGAGTACCGCATGTTGCAGGATGATGAGGAATCGAGTGGCTTGTGAAAAGCACTCCAGACTCAGCTTAACTTTGGAGAAAGCTCCGGAAGAGGAGGAGGTCAGCGTGGCCGAGGCTACCAAGGAAGAGGTAGAGGAGGGAGAGGTGGAAGAGACTTCGGAAGAAACCAGTACAACCAGAAGGAGGCAGAGCAACCTCACGGTTGGAGACATGATGGTGGAAGAGGAAGAGGCCAAGGGAGAGGCCAAGGCAGAGGACAAGGAAGGGACCAGGGAAGAGGTCAAGGAAGAGGAAGAGGAGATATGTCCCAAATTCAATGTTACAACTGTAACAAGTTCGGGCATATGAGCTACGATTGTTGGGCTCCAAGGAAGGGAGGCGAAGCCAACCATTATGCTGAGACAAGTAACACGGGTGGCGACCCGATGATGTTCCTTACCATCCAAGGTGCTGGTGGAGGGAGGAACGAAGTGTGGTACTTGGACACTGGCGCAAGTAACCACATGTGTGGAGATAAGGAGCTGTTCACCAGCCTTGAGGCAAATGGTGGTGAAGTCAGTTTTGGCGACGCCTCGAAGATATCTGTGGAAGGAAGAAGAGTGATAGCGGTCACGATGAATGGGAAGGAGGTGCATATTAATGATGTCTTCTATGTGTCGGGCTTGAGGAGTAACATCCTAAGTCTTGGGCAGCTAGTGGAGAAGGGCTATCGGGTCCTGTTGAGGGATAGTACCTTAGCTATGAAGGATAGTCAAGGAAGAGAGGTGGTGAGAGTGAAGATGGCGACGAATCGCCTCTTTCCTCTAAGCATGGATGCCAAGGAGACGGCATGTCTTGCGAAGACAGGAGGAGAAGAGGAAGCTTGGCTGTGGCACCACCGGATGGGCCATCTGGGGTTCACAGGCCTGAAGCTGCTGTCAGGTTCCAAGATGGTGGATGAGCTGCATATGATCACACCTCCTCATAGGGTCTGTGAGGCATGCACGAAGGGGAAGCAGAGGAGAGAAACTTTTGAGGGTGGCAAGTCCCGGAGAGCAACAAGGTCGTTGGAGTTAGTTCACTCGGACATCGCTGGTCCGTTTGAGACTACTTCAATAGGTGGAAGCAAGTACTACATTACCTTCACTGACGACTTCAGCAGGAAGTGTTGGGTTTATTTTCTAAGAGAGAAGGTTGAGGCACTTGACAAGTTCAAGGAGTTCCAGGCGATGGCTGAGAAGGAGAGTAGTCAACCGCTGAAGGTGCTCAGAACGGATAGGGGTGGGGAGTACACCTCTAGGCTGTTTGACGAGTACTGTAAGCAATGGGGGATCTCTCATCAGCTGACGGAGGCATACTCGCCTCAGCAGAATGGCGTGGCAGAGAGGAAGAACCTCACCATCATGAACATGGCGAGGAGTATGGTGAAGGGCAAGGGGTTGCCAAAGAAGTTCTGGGCGGAAGCGGTGCAGGTGGCAGTATACGTACTGAACCGTTGTCCAACAAAGAGTGTGAAGTTCAAGACTCCATTCGAAGCTTGGATTGGGTGGAAGCCCAGTGTGAAGCACCTAAGGGTTTTCGGGTGTGTGGCTTATGCCCACGTCCCGGACCAGAGGAGGAAGAAGCTGGATGATCGGAGCGAGAAGTGTATCTTTGTAGGCTACGCTCCTGCGAGCAAGGCTTACAAGTTGTATAACCCGGTGACGGAGAAGGCCATCATCTCAAGGGATGTGGTGTTTGAAGAAGGAAGCAGCTGGAGCTGGGATGAAGCAACGAGAGGCATCAAGGGGGTGTTCTACGAGGATGATGAGGAGGAAGGTGCAGAAGAGGCTGAAGCCGAGACGGGTGGAGTTGAGCCACCGTCACCACCTAGCAGAGGTTCAGGGGGAGCTCTCACCCCTTACTCAAGTGGAGCAAGTACAAGTGGTGGCAGCTTAGGTGGAGCTAGCACCAGTGGAAGTAAAGATAACCATCCTCAACCTCGGATGAGGAGGTTGGATGATATCTATGAGGAGACGGCGTCGGTACTTAACAATTTTTCTTTATACTGTCTATTTGCAGATGTTGAGCCGTGCTCTTATGAAGAAGCCGCCAAAGAAAAAACTTGGAGAAAGGCGATGGATGTGGAGATCGCCTCCATCAAGAAGAATGACACCTGGAAGCTGGTGGATCCACCTGCAGGCCATAAACCCCTCGGGGTGAAGTGGGTGTATAAGGTGAAGAAGAATAAAGATGGAGGCGTGGAGAAGCATAAGGCGCGGCTAGTCGTGAAGGGCTACCGACAAGTCCAAGGGGTGGACTATGATGAAGTTTTTGCCCCAGTGGCGAGGATCGACACTGTCAGGATGATCATCGCACTGACAGCGCATTATGGGTGGAAGATCATGCAGATGGACGTGGTCTCTGCCTACCTGAATGGTTACCTAGAAGAGGATGTGTACATCGAACAACCCCCAGGATACGTCGTGAAGGAACAGGAGAAGAAAGTGTGCAAGCTGGACTAGACCCTATATGGTTTGAAGCAGGGGGCTCGCGCCTGGAATGGGAGGATTGATGCCTACCTCCAGAAGCACGGTTACAAGAAGTGCCCCTATGAGTATGCTTTGTACACCAAGGTGGAGAAGAGTGGAGACATGATGATCATATGTCTATATGTAGACGACATGATCTTCACCGGCAACAGCCCCGTAATGTTTGAAGAATTCAAGAGAACCATGAAGGAGTTCGAGATGACGGACCTAGGAGAGCTCAACTATTTTCTGGGAGTGGAGGTAAAGCAGAGTGAAGCTGGGATCTTCATCTCACAAAAGAAGTACGCAGAGGAGATCCTGAAGAAGTTCAGGATGGAGAACAGCAAGCATATTTCTACTCCTGCCGACCCAGGACTGAAGTTGAGCAAGGACTCGAAGGAAGGAACTGTGGACCCAACTATGTTCAAGAGCCTGGTCGGAAGTCTAAGGTACTTGACTTTCACTAGGCCGGACATCATGTATGCGGTCGGGGTAGTAAGCAGGCACATGGAGGAGCCCAAGCAGGACCACTTCACAGCAGCGAAGAGGATCCTGAGGTATGTGAATGGGACTCGAGACCACGGCCTGAAGTACTCTACTGGCGAAGAGCTGAAGCTAGTCGGGTATTCAGACAGTGATTATGGAGGTGATGTGAATGACCGGAAGAGTACTTCCGGGTATGCTTTTCATGTGGGAACGGGAGTGTTCTCATGGAGTTCGAAGAAACAGGCGACGATTGCCTTGTCTTCATGCGAAGCGGAGTACATAGCAGCAGCGGCCTGTACCTGCCAGGCGATCTGGCTGAGGAACATCATGGAGGAGCTACATCATCCGCAAGATGAGCCTATGACAATGTATGTTGATAACATGTCGGGCATCCAACTCGCGAAGAACCCGGTGCTGCATGGGCGGAGCAAACACATAGAGACAAGGTACCACTTCCTCCGTGAGCATGTGGAGATGAAGACGGTTGAGGTGGTGTACTGCCCAACCGGAGAGCAGATCGCGGACATATTCACTAAGGCGTTGAAAGTAGAGACGTTCTTGAAGTTGAAAAGCAAACTTGGCATGGTCTGCCAAGTTTGAGGGGGAGTTTGTTGGGGTTGACATGTTGACCGGGCCCCACTTTTGGAGTTATAATATTTTAATTATGATTATTTAATAATGGGAAAGAGAGTTGTATTTAATGGGATAGTTGAGGAGTTGTATTCAATAGGAGAGAGAGATTGCATTTATGTGGGGGTAGTAGGAGAGTTTTTCTTTTGCCTATAAATAGGCTATTTGTACTTCATTTGAAGATTGATGATATAGAGAGATAAACTCCCAAACTCCTGGTTCCTGTTTAGAGAGAGAGAGAGGAAGCGCCGCAGCGCTGGTGTGGTTTTTCTGTCCGGGCGGCTAGAAGTCGAAGTCGTGCGGTTTGGTGAGCTCGCAGCGAACGAGAGCTCGCAGTTTGTGGATCTCGCGCATTGGTGAGCTCGCGCAGGAGCAGCTCGCACAGGAGGAACTCGCTAAGCGAGTGGCAGCGCTCGTTGGCGTTGTGGTCGCGCGAGTAGACGGACCTCGCCACGCGAGTTGGGAGGTCAAGCCGCGAGTGGGGTGCAGTCTCGCCTGGTGGTCTAGGCGCAAGGGGTCGAAGGCGATCTCGCTGGGTTGTGTTCGCGCGTGGAGGCGGGAGCTCGCTCGCGTGAGGTGGTACTCGCCTAATAGTGAGGAGGTCGCGCGGTTTGAGGCGGCGGTCTCGGTTTGGGTGTTGAGTTGTGGTGTCAAGTGAAGTTGTTAGTGGAGTTGGGATTGAGCGGGAGCCCATACACGTTTCCAACATTTTATATTGGGCTTTTTACAATATATTACATAACATTTAATTCAACTTTAATGTCATTGTTTCTGATGCTATCTCAAGTGTTGTCAATTTTGAGACAGACTTCCTTAGATTCCTTCTACATTCTTGTGATCAAGAAAAAAAGAGAAAAAGAAAATTCACAATGCTAGTTCATTCGATTAGAAAGTCATATTCCCTGAAATAGCCTTTCCACAAAATCATTTTACTGTTTAACAGTTCATATTTTTATTTCTCAGTTATATATATTATTTTGTACAGGGAGGAGATATTTGGTCCAGTTGCTCCTCTTTTACGTTTTAAAACTGAAGAAGAAGCTGTCCACATGGCTAATGACACCAACGCAGGTTCTTTTTAAATTGTTATGATCACATGACTCTTCTTAAGAACTTGTTATTCTAATGGATTATTATTTCAATTTTTAAATTAATTTTGACCTCCTACTTGACATAATCTTCTATTCAGCAGAGCTTATTAATCAAATAATCACTGAAATCTATTTGATCTCATACAATATTACATTTCTAGTGAAATAATGATTTACGATGGATTACTGTTGCTTAGACTACTAATTAGTGAATGGTATTTACTGTAGCTGTGCGGCTCGGCTAGCAAGGCATGTATGGTTGACGCAGAAGTGGCAGGCTGTGGGACTTGAAAGACACTTGTGTTATATAAACGTAGTGAAGTATAAGGCTTCGTTTGGCGCAGCGTTTGGAGCTCTCCATTTGGGGCAAATGCCGTCGCACGGCGGGTAAGCAAATGGCCGGCGGCGGCGTTTGCTCCGTTTGCACCCGCCGCACCATGAGAAATGGAGAAAAACAGAGGGATTCCAACTGCGGCCTCCCCCTCCGGTTCCAAAAGTCCTCCTTCTCCCGCCGCCTGAGCAAAACGTCATACCAAACGAGGCCTAAGTTTCTTGGATGACGTTAGCCTATTATAACATCAAACTTCAAAACTAACAGAAGCATAAATTGAGAAGGTTATTGTTTCCCTTAAGTTCTAGTCTTGAATTGTTAAAAACAAGAGAATAGTTTACTCTTGATGGCCCCAAAGAGAGCTTTAAATATAGTTCGAGTACATAAAGTTCAGTGATCCTACACCGATGCAAATTAGGAACTTCGCTGCATGTATAGTACTCTCTGTTACTGACATGCTACATATTGAGGATCCTATACAAATTCTCTTTCCCTTCTAATATTACTCTGTAAATTCTTGTCAAGCTGAAGCTTAGATGTTTTTGAAGTCATGCTTGGCCATGAAGGTGTGGAGTATCTTTGGAGGCAATGTCTCGATGATAATATCAATTAATTGTGTAGAGAGATACCAGATTAATGAAGGGAAAACAGTAAACCTTTAATATCCTTCTTGAGTATCTAAATACAATGTATGAGTACATATATATAGGAAGAGGAGAGAGAAAAATCAACAACAGCTTAGCCAGGCCGCGGCGAACAGAAAACACGACGACGCGGTTTGACAAGGCTAACTAGCAAGGCCACGTCGGTTTGATCAGCAGATTAAGAGAGGACAGCAAGGCCGCGCAACAAAAACCCGACACGAAAAGAGCAAAGGAGCCCGCAGCGACTAGAATAGAAAAACAGTGATCCACGCGGAGAGCGGAGGAGCAAACCACGTGAATAACGGAGGAGCAAACCCGCGGCAGATCGCGTGACAAGATCAAGTTGGAAAGAGCAAACACGGAGAAAGTGCATATCAAGTTTTCCACGCGGAGAGCGGAGACGGAGCCAACCGCACGAACAGCAAAGGAGCAAACCCGCGACAGATCGCGCGGCAAGATCAAATCGACAAAAGCAAACCCTGCGACCAACAACCCGCACGAATCAAAAAGAGACCGGGGTGGCTGGTTGGAGGCAATAGGCAAATCGCGGGGAGACCGCCGAGAGCAGTGGAAAGAGATCGGAGGGGCAAAAGAGGAGAAGACCGTCGTGACGAGCAGTCTGCGCGGTAAGGGAGAAAAGAGAAAAGAGTGGGTCCCACGGAGCAGACTTGAGAGGTTATAAAAAGGAGAGAGAGGAGGAAGGGGTGGGGGTGGTTCCACGGTAAGGAGACTTGCGGTTAGAGGTAAGTAAACCGCAAAACAAAGAAGCCGCGGAGAGAGTTGCTGGTAGGAAAGTTGAGACCGCAGAGACCGTAGAGAGGGTTGCGGTTTAAAAAATCAGAGACCGCCCGGGATCGTACGCTCTGATACCATGTAGAGAAATACCAAATTAATGAAGGGAAAACAGTAAATCTTGTATATCCTTCTTGAGTATCTAAATACAATGTATGAGTACATATATATAGGAAGAGGAAAGAGAGAAAAATCTCATTTACAAGGTGTAGGACAATACATAAGGAGAAGAAGAAGCTAAATGAGCCATTATGTGAGCCTTTACAAAGTCTTTTCTAACAAATTGTAAAGATGTTGGTAATGAGAAGTGAAATTACTTTCTCTAGCTCATATCAAGTGGTGATAATTGACCTCCTATGTTTAGTTCATTCATGAAAGTCAAGATTTTTTGCAATGTGCACGGTAACTTGGTATTGTCTAAAAATTGGAGAAGACATACTTAGAACTTATAGGAGGAATGCAACCATAAATTTTTGAAACAAGGTGTCCAGTGATTTGAGATTTTGTTTCAGCATTGTAATGTGCAACTATGTTTTGCTTTTTGCTCTTCTAAGAAATAAGCTTATCGACAAAGAAGTCTATGTACCCACATCACTTCTCAGCGAATAATTGTAGGGTCAGTATGAATTGACCAACAACTTATAACATACAGGATGTACTCTCTGGTAACTGGAAAGTCGAGAAGTTTTTAATAACTGGACCCATTTGTTATTTGATTGTTATGTCAAAAATTCTGTCTTTGAGAGTATTAAAATAATGCTTCCTTCCGCCATGATAGGAAGATAGTGTTCTTTTTATGAGGTACCCCAATTTCTAAGAAGCTGAAGAGCTTTTTAAATTGTCCGTGAAAGATTTTGCTTCATAACAGCTATACTTTTGAAATCATTATCAGTGGCAATAATATAATCAGCATAAACAAGAAGAAATGAGGATCACTTTTGTAAAGAGGGGCCTCAAATCTTGTATATACTTCTTGAATGAATAGTTACAGGAATGAATACATTTATATAGGAAAAGAGAAAGGAGAGAAATCTCAATCCAAGATGTGGGACAAATACAAAGAGAGAAAAAAGAGAGAAAATGGGCCCCTAGATGGGCTCTTACTAAGGCTTTTCTAACACTCCCCCACAAGCTGGAACGTACAAGTCATAGGCACCAAGCTTGGACAAAAATTGGTAGTATAGTGGCCGGGAGAGAGTTTTAGTCAGGATGTCAGCAACTTGGTTTGTAGCTGGAACATGCTCCAAATCTATCTTCTTTGATTGTACCTTTTCCCGGATAAAGTGACAGTCAACTTCAATATGCTTTGTGCGTTCGTGAAAGACCGAATTCTTGGCAATATGTATTGATGTTTGACTGTCACAAAATAATATCGTCGGTGATGAGAGACGGACACCCAAGTCTCATAGAAGGCTCTCAAGCCAGGTTAACTCGGAAACAACAACAGCCATAGCCCGGTACTCGGCTTCAGCAGAAGAGCGAGCAACCACAGTTTGTTTCTTGCTACGCCAGGCTCTGAGATGTCCACCGAAGTAGGTACAAAAACCAGTTGTGGAATGCCTATCATCAATGGATCCTGCATAGTCAGCGTCAGAATACGCGACAAGAGATGGAGATGTGGATAGCTTGTACACAAGCCCTTGTCCTGGAGCGGTCTTGAGATATCGAAGAATGCGCTCGACAGCTTGAAGATGAGATGTCCGAGGAGCATGCATGAAACGACTTACGACTCCCACAGCAAAGGAGATGTCTGGTCGAGTAACCGTAAGATAGATCAGCTTCCCAACCAAGCGTCTATAGTATTCCGGATTTGTGAGCAACTTGTCAGAGTCAGAGTTGTGGGCCAAGATCTTGTGATTGGCGTCCATAGGAGTATCTGCAGATTTGCATCCAGAATTGTCGGCATCATGAAGGAGGTCCATACAATACTTCCTTTGGGATAACACAAGGCCATCAGGGCGTCGTGCTACCTCAAGTCCAAGAAAATACCGAAGGTTGCCAGGATCTTTGGTCTGAAAGGCGGAGTTTAACTGCTGCTTAATATGTTGTATCCTTGTAGTATTGTCGCCAAGCGGAGTTTAATTGCTGCTTAATATGTTGTATCCTTGTAGTATTGTCGCCAATAATGAGGATATCGTCAACATAGACAAGTAGGATCACAGTTTCGGTTGACCAGTGTCGGGTGAAGAGAGAAAAATCAGTTGAGCTCTGAATGAAGCCAACAGCACAAACAACCTTGTTGAATTTTTCAAACCAAGCATGCGGGGACTGTTTGAGATCATAAATAGATTTCTGAAGATGACAGACCTGAGACTCCCCCGTGGTCTCAAACCGGGAGGCTGGTGCATATAAACAGTCTCCTGCAGATCGTCGTTGAGGAAGGCGTTTTTAATATCCAGCTTATAAAGAGGCCAATGACGATGAACGGCCAAGGAGATAAGAACGCAGACCGTGTTCAATTTGACCACCGGAGAGAAGGTTTCCTCATAATTAAAGCCACGAGGCGGGCCACGAGGCGGGCCTTTAGACGCTCAATGGTGTCATCCACCGCATGTTTGATAACAAAGACCCACTTGCAGCTAACACAGTGTTGTCCTGCAGGTAGAGGAACCAGATCCCAAGTCCGGTTAGCCCAGAGAGCCCGCATCTCATCGTCCATGGCCGCCCGCCACCCCGGATGTTGAAGCGCCTTCTGCACATTGTTAGGAATTGTTAGGAATAGAAATAAAGGAAAGAGAGGTGGCAAAAGCGTAGAGAGGTGGAGTCAGCCGGTGGAGAGAAACGTAGTTGACCAAAGGATGAGCTGTAGAGGCGGGAGATGGATCTGTCATTGCCGGCGTATCGCCTGGAGCAGGGAGCTGGTGCATGGAACCATCCTTGGAGCAACGAGAGTAGACACGGATAAGGGGCGGAGGAACCCGAGGGGGGTAGGGAGAGAGGAAGAAGGTGTGACAGGTACAACAGGTCGGGGAAGAGGAGTGGAAGACATGGTGGGGGAAGGTAAGTGGAAGGGCTGGTCTTCGCAGAAGGTGACATCCGCCGAGACGACCAGCTTGTCAGTAGAAGGAGAGTAGCAAACATACTCTTTTTTAGTACGGGAGTAGCCAACAAACATATATTTGGCCGCCCGAGGAGCAAGTTTATCGGAAGGGGGGCCAAGAAGATGAACATAACAAACACACCCGAAGACCCGCGGGGTGAGAGTGGTAGGGTTGGAGGAAGGATAGAGAAGTTGGATAGGTGAGGCAAAGTTAAGAACAGACGAGGGTAGGCGGTTGATAAGATGAAAGGTTGTGGAGACGGCAAAATTCTAATATTCAATCGGAACCTGCATTTGGAACATGAGGGAACGAGCTACATCGAGAAGATTGCGATTCTTCCGTTCGGTCACCCCGTTATGCTGAGGAGTATACGCACACGAAGTTTGATGGACGACGCCAAATTCGGTGCAGAGATTGGAGAAGGTCTGACCCGTATACTCGCGAGCATTATCAGTGCGGAGGATTTTGAGCAGGGTGGCGAACTGCGTACGCATCTCAGTTAAAAACGCACGAAACATAGAGGGAAGTTCAGTACGATCATGTAGTAAATATAGCCACGTAGTACGCGAGTAATCATCAATAAAAGTTACAAAATAGCGAAATCCAAAGATACTAGGGACTTTATAAGGGCCTCATACATCAGAATGAACTAAGGATAAAAGAGTACTACTCCTAGTACAGACAGGGGGGAAGGAAGAACGGTGTTGTTTGCCGTAAATACAAGATTCACAAGAGAACTCCCGTAAAGGAACGTGAGGAAGAGCCCGCTTGAGAATCGGAAGGGGAGCATGCCCAAGGCGGCGATGTCAATCGACAGTGGAGACGGCAGAGAGAAGAGTGGGTGGGATATCCAAGATGTAGAGCTCATTCAAGAGCTGCCCCTTACTAATGATACTCCGGGTGCGACAATCCTGCATAAGAAAAGAGAAAGGAGAAAAAGTTATGCAACAATCAAGGTCGTGCGTCAGGCGACTAACATAAAGTAAATTGAAAGTAGACCCCGGAACGTGAAGAACCGAGGAAAGAGAAAGGGCCGGGGTAAGCTGGAGAGCAGCGGCGCCAGAGACCGGTAGGGTGTCACCATTGGCCGCAGTGATACACAGAGGATGAGCCATCTGGAGGTACTGGGAGGGCTTCTGGTAGGTAATATGGTGAGTGGCACCAGAATCAACGATCCACTGGGGGCTATGAGAGAGACAGGTTATACCTTCCCCAGAGAAAGATGCAACCAAGCTGGAGGAGCGACCGAGGGCACCCTGTAGCTGGTGGAGTTGGGTGCGGAGCTCATCGATATCTTGGCGGGTAATGGACGCTGGATCCTGGGCAGAAGCCCTAGTGGGAGCAGGAGCAGCAGAGGAAATAGCAGCAAGGTGGGGAGGGAACCCATGCTTGCTGTAACAGGTAGCCTCAAGATGACCACCTCGGCCACAATATGTGCATTTCATAGTCCAACGACCACCACGTCCTCGTCCCCGAGACAGAGGTCGTCCCCCTCGAGTGGAAGAGCCACGAGCAGGAGGGGGGGTCGGGAGGAGCCTCGGTAGGAGGCGTAACTTTAAGCAGCATGGAGCAGACATCAAATAATGAAGGAGTCGTCGTGGAAGAGAGGATCTGGGCCCGAACACTATGCAGGTGAGGAGGAACACAGGACATCATCATCGCAATGGTGACAGCCTCTTTCTGGGCCCGTTGAGTAGCTAGATCAGTAGTTGGAGGCTGATGTTGAATCCAAGGCTCAGCCAAGGTCTTGGCCGGGGCCACGAAAGAGATCATGTCGTCGGGAGCACCAGGAGCAAGGTTCTGAAGATCGGAGAGAATATCATGTAAGTGTTGAAGACTGTTGTGCCCAGAGTAAAAGGAGTGGAGCTCCTCCCACACTGCCTTGGTCGTGTCATGATACATGGTCATCCTGTAGGGCTCGGTGTCCATAGAGTTTAGGAGTCAGGACTAGACCCGACCATCATCGTGAAGCCAATTATCGGAGGGCGGAGCGGGAGTAGCCCGCGTCAAGTGATGAAGAAGACTCTTGGTCTGCAAAACACGGCGAACAGAGTGACCCCATTCAACGAAGTTTCGTTTGCCGGTAAGAGAGATGATAGTGATCCGGAGCTCATCACGGAGTTCCGGAGCTGTAGAAGGCGCTCGAGCTTGAGGAGCAGATGTAGCAGCAGAAGTGTCAGAAGCCATGCGGTTAGCAAAAGAGACGGACGGCTTGCAAGGAGAAGACCGGGCGGCTAGCAATAGAAGTCGGGCGGCTAGCAAGGAGAAGATCGGGTGGCTAGCAATAGAAGCCGGGCGGCTAGCAAGGAGAAGACCGGACGGCTATCAAGAGAAGCCAGGCGGCTAGAAGGAAGAGGCCGAAGAGAGAGAGAGGTCGGCAGAGGAAGTAATCGCACGGTCTCGGCGGACACACCATCGAGAAGGAAGGTCGCGACCACGATGCGGCTAAGGGAAGAGGAGTGACCGCTAGCGACAAGATAGGTCGCAGCGATTAGTCGGAGAAGAGGTGAGAGAGAAAGTCTGCATGGTCAGGGTGAGTCCACCAGCGGCAAGGAGCGATGCCACGACCTAGACGCGGATTTTGCTAAGAAAGAAGGGAAACCGCAGCGGGCAAGAGGCCGCGCAGATAGCAATGAAGAGAGAAATGCGGGAGAAATGCCGCGCGGATAGCAATGGAGGCCGCGCGAATAGAGAAAAACAAGAGAGAAAGTGGATAAGCGGGAAGAGAGAAAAACTGGAGAAAGGCCGCACAGATAGCAAGGGAGACCGCACGGATAGAGAAAGAAACAAGAGACGGTGGACCCCACGTGTGAGAGATTATAAAAGAGAGGTAGGAGGGGGGGAAGAGACGTGGAAGCCACGAGAGAGTCAGAGTAAGGGAGGCGGTTAGAAGAAGAGAGGCTGCACGAAACAGCGGCTAAGCTGGAGAGGGCGAAGCCGCGTGGGCAGCGAGGATGAGCAGGCGGTTAGGAAGAGGGAGACCGCGGACAGAAGGCCATAAACCCAAGGAGGAGACCGCTGGCTCTGATACCATGTAAAGAGAGGCCTTAAACCTTGTATATACTTCTTGAATGAATAGTTACAAGTATGAATACATTTATATAGGAAAAGAGAAAGGAGAGAAATCTCAATTCAAGCTGTGGGACAAATACAAAGAGAGAGAAAAGAGAGAAAATGGGCCCCTAGATGAGCCCTTATTAAGGCTTTTCTAACAATTTCAACCCTCTCTTCATGAAGAATAAATTATATGATTTGTTTTGAGATAAGTCAAAAGGAATAAACTATTGGCAAACTAAAAAACTTTTGCCCAAAAAAACCGAGCCCATAAAAAGATTTATTGTGTGAACAGACCTAAATTATCTCCTTCCACTCATCCTAGGGGATGATTTTATAAATACCACATCTTTGAATTGCCATTGAAAAAATTTTTTTGACATCTGTAAGTTTGAGAAATTGAGAGCTCAATTTAACCACCGTTGAAGCTTCAATAAAATCAATTTCATACTCTTGAGGGAACCCTTTCGCGAGAAGACGAGTCTCAAGACACTCAACTGTTTCAAAAGGATTATGCTTTACGGTTAAAAATCCACTGATACTTGTAACACTCATACCTAGTTTTCCATCAATTCATAAGTCTAACCGAAACTTATGATGTGAAGCAAACTAAGCAACATTATAAAATTAGTATTGTAATAAGATTGGCTAAAGTTTACATCAGAAGTGACTAAGTGACTGGAAATAAAACTAGTGAAATACCTTACGGCTGAAACACAGAGCCAACTATAAAGTAAGAGCGAGCAACTTGACCCGTAATCCCTGCAATGAAAATTCCAAGAACGGATTAACCTATTGGCGAGCAAGAAAGACTTTTCCCTGCAGTGATACTATAAATATAATTGATAGATGCATACTTTGAAAATAGTATTTTTACACTAATAAATGAAAATTATGTTCTATACGGGATTTTCTATAAAGTACTTCAATCAATAAATATTTGACCTGTCACTTAATTTTAAACTGAACTTTCCTTTAGATTTCAAAAGTCATTATCCTATAGGTATTTCTAGATTTCGACTTGAATTTGGAACTGAGATGTCTTATCTTTTATATTCTTCTCATTCTTAGTTAAGTAGATTTGTATGCGCATTCTAACGACTCGAGTCCCTACTAACAAATATGTGTTTTAGTGTTTGTCACAGACACAGACTTCAATCTATTAATCTTGTATGGAGTGTCAACTCCCAAACATGAGACTCATAAGGTCTGTTACACCCTATGAATATGATGGTGTGCCTCCATCAATCACGAATGGTTTTAAGAAGCTGAAATTCATGGGCACTCTCAGTAAATGTGAAGTACGTGTTCAGTTGGTTCCACATGGTTATATATATATAATCAACAATATAATTATAAATGGGTGCAAAGATGGGAGAAAAAACTGTCCGATGAAAACATCGAGGATGTGTCGGACACGCAAGATCCGCAGGCGAGTAATAAATCTGCATTGCAATCCGCCTAGCAGACGCACACGGTTCCCCGGAACCTTCGACGTCAAAATCCGACACCCAACCGCCCATGGTTCACTGGAGACCACGACACCACCAAAGAGGGAATCCAAGCTGAATCTAATCATGTTTCTCCTCTTCAAGGCACCACCTCCTTATTCGCTTCACCAAAGAGAAATAAGGAGAGAGAGAACATGTTTTATAACTGGGGAGAGGGAACATGTTTTATAATAAATAAAACGGGTGTTCCTTCTCCAAAGGAAGGCGGCTCCTCTTTTTGGTCGGCTGAACAAAACTCACACATGGGGAAGAGGGAACATGTTTTATAATTAATAAAAACCTAGAAGCTAGTGGGCCCGGATCCAGGTCGGATCTGGATTCGCGTCGAATCCGGATCCGAACCAATAAAAACAAGAATCCACCACCCTGATTTGGGCTTGCACGAAGCACACCCTGCACGAAGTACCAATTGCACTAGGCACTATCTGCACTTAGCATGAACTTTGTGAAGCAACACTTGCAGTTGGTCAAGGAGACCATTGAACTTATTGAAGTGTTCCTATGGGTTACTACCCTCCTGCATCTTTAGTCCATTCAGTCGCCGCTTCAACAACAATCTCGTGATCAATTACTTGCTCATGTACAGTCTATCAAGATTCTCTCACAGCTTAACGGCAGACTCTTCAACACCAATATTTAACAACACCTTGTCGTCGACGCACATCTTGATACCGCTAGTGACGCGCTCATCTAACTCAGTCCACTCAAAATCCTTCACCGAAGCGGGTGAAGAATCACGTCCCTACAAATACTCGCATCAAACCTTGTTCAACTAGCATGTCCTTGACACAAATCTGTCATAAGTGAAAGTTCTCGCTACCATCAAATTTCACCACATAATATCTGACCAATATTATGTTCTTTACAGTTATAGCTGTTCGTTCATAGTACCTCTAAGCAATCTACTTAATTCACGAATCAATCATGGGAAGATAGGGAACAGACCAGTGTCTTTACTTACCGTTGACCCAAACTCAAACTGAAACGTCCAATCAGTCACCCACTGACAATCTATCTCTGATACCACTTGTTGTAAATTCGGGTACAATACATATGCACAGCTATAAAATCACAGGTAAATAAGAAAACAGAACAGGTAAAAACTGCACTCGGCAAATTCACCGAGTCACAACCACGTGGATATAAATATATAATCAACAATATAATGATAAATGAGTACAAAGATAAGGGAGAAAAAATTGTTCGATGAATACACTGTACTGCAATCCGCCTAGCAGACGCACAATATTCATTGGAACCTTCGATGTCAAAGTCCGACGTCCAACTACACCACACCACAAACCACGCCACCACCGGAGAGAGACAGCAAGCCGGATCTAACTACGTTTCTCCTCTCCACGACACCACCTCCTTCGCTCCACATATCCCAACGCCGGAGGCTATCTCCTCCAAAATTGGTGACAACCCCTCCTGGATCGGAGATCCTCCTTGAGGCCGGCTGCCTCCCCGATCGCACGAGTAAAGAGAAATGAGGGAGAGAGTGAGGCAGCGTCCACGGGCGCTCGTTCTCCAAAGGTAGGCGGCTCCTCCTTTTGGGCGGCTGAACAAAACTCACACATGAGGGAGAGGGAATATGTTTTATAATAAATAAAAACCTAGAAGTTAGTGGATCCGGATCTGGGTCGGAGTTAGTGGATCCGAACCAATAAAAACAACAAAATCGACTTGAAATGGGATTCTAGTCAAATTGAATCAACTCAAAGTGCGTCAAATCAATTTTAGTCAATTCCGATTCTGCTCAATATCCGAGTGATTTTCAAGCGACTTTCGAATTTCGAATAACATACTCATAGCCGACCCCACTATAGTGGGATAAAGGCGACAATGGATCCATATAGCCGAACCCAGTATAGTGGGATAAAGACTTAAGTGTTGTTGTTATGCTCAGCCTTACTCCAAATGCTCTTCCTGGCCTTGGTCCATAAGTGATATCTGAACAGTAGCTGTCTAAGTGGGTATAATTCTTGTGAATTTGGAATATAATTTCGACATATACAAGATTTGTTTATATTAACATAGTTTTTCCTCGGGAAACTTGTATGCCTCTATTATATTGGCTTGAACAAGTCAGTCTCCAATTAATTTGATACTAATAGATAAAGGCTCGTTAAACTGAGATTTGCATGCAGATGTTACTGCATTCATTTTCTAATTTTGAGTGATATTATGTGTTACATTCCTATCCAGGTCTGGCTGCTTACATATTTACTCAAAGCATGCCTCGCTCATGGCGTGTTTCAGAGGAACTTGAATTTGGCCTTGTTGGAGTAAACGAAGGATCGATACCGACCGGAGGTACGTTTTGTCGAGTTTTGCAAGTTCTCAGAGTTACGAAGAAAGCTTACGCTTCGTTTGGGGTGACTTATTTTCACCGGTCAAGCAGTTACGACCGCACGAACCAGGTCTTAATTAAGATCCGGTTCATGCGGTCACGACCGCTTCACCGGTGAAAATAAGCCCCCCCCCCCCCCCCAATCGGAGCCTTAGTGCGCTTGGTCTTTGTGGGTTGAGAACGAGAATTGAAATCTATGATGCCACTGCCCTCGTCTTAGTTGAGTCTTAGTTGAATATTAGTTCGAGAGATTCTATTCTAATTGTTTTCTTTTACATAGGTTGCTCCACTTGGAGGGTTCAAGCAGTCCGGCCTTGGACGAGAAGGCTCCAAATATGGCCTCGAAGAGTTTCTTGAAGTTAGTATTCAATTGTTTTTTTTTTGTATACTCTAAAGAAGCTCATATTACACCATAAAATTAATTTTTGCCCTCAAATTATAACTATATACCATTTATAATAGTCTCCGTTTATTATACAGTTAGTATACAAGTGTATATATATTTATATTTAAAAAAAATACTTTTGAGATCATTTGCTCTCAAAAGTCCATCAAATTTATTTTGACCGCCCATTTTCAATCAGAGATGGAGATGGAGAGAGGGAGGAGGCCGCATCCATCTAAGATGGAGAGAGAAAAAGAAAGAGGGAGGAGCCGCATCATTTAATAATAATAATAATAATAAAGAAATAAAGAGTGTGAGAGGGTGGCAGAACGAGAGAGAAGAGAGGGCGGCAGAAGAATTGGGGGGAGAGACTAGAGAGAGAAAGAGAAGGGTGGGGATATGCATGCACAACATGCTTGGATGCAAGGACGGATCTATTAAGGGTCCAGGGGGGTCAATTCACCCCCTGAGTTTTAAAAATATATGTTATATAATTTAAAACGGCAAAAAAAAATTAATATTTTAGACAGATTTTAGACTACGGTTTGATTAAAAAAACCGCTGTTTAAAGTAAATAGACAGACTTTAGACTGCGATTTTATAAAAAACTGCAGTCTAAAGTATTATAATTTTTTTCATTAAAACCGCGTCTTTTGAAATAAAACCTATTATATTACATTTTTAGAAAAAAAGTGTTCAACATAAAAGTTGTAGATCTCGTCAAGATCTACAACTTTCATGTTGAACACTTTTACTAAAAATATCATATAGTAGGTCTATTTTTAAAAAGGGCGGAACCCGGGCGGAACTATGCGAATCGCATTGTTCGGCACAGGTTCCGCCCTTTTTGAAATTAGACCTATTATATGACATTTTTAGGAAAAGTGGACAACATGAAAGTTGTACATATCAACGAGATCTACAACTTTTATGTTGAACACTTTTTCTAACAATGTCATATACTAGGCCTATTTTCAAAAATTGTGTTTTAAATGAAAAAAATTATAATACTTTATACTGCGCTTTTATAAAAAACCGCAGTCTAAAATATTATAATTTTTTTCATTAAACCCGCATCTTTTGAAATAAGACCTACTATATGACATTTTTAGGAAAAGTGTTCAACATGAAAGTTGTAGATCTTGACGAGATCTACAACTTTCATGTTGAACACTTTTCCTAAAAATGTCATATAGTAGGTCTATTTTTAAAACAGGCGGAACTCGGGCGGAACTAAGCGAATCGCATTGTTCGGCCCGGGTTCCGCCCTTTTTGAAATTAGACCTATTATATGACATTTTTAGGAAAAGTGTTCAACATGAAAGTTGTAGATATCGACGAGATCTACAACTTTTATGTTGAACACTTTTTCTAACAATGTCATATAATAGGTTTATTTTCAAAAATTATATTTTAAATGAAAAAAATTATAATACTTTACACTGCGGTTTTATAAAAAACCGCAGTATAATGTATTATAATTTAAAGCAAAAGAGGGTCGAAGTTTTATCAGTATAGACTCCGGTTTTATCATAAAACCACAGTCTATGCCCTACTTAAATCGAAAAAAGTCGCGATTTATTTTTTTCATCGGGAGTTTTTACGTCTGCTGCTTTCCCGAAAAGTTCCTGGCGATTTTCTTGCGAAAATTTTGGCCCTCCTTTGCTTAGATTTGGTGAGTGATGATTTTTGTTAAAAGATTAAAGTTGTTTAATTTCGTTTTTTGTTGATTCACTTTGTTTTATGTAGTTTTTTTTCGATTTTTCTTTATTATTTAGGGTTTTTGAGTTGTTTAGGGTCAGTTCTGAAGTCTGCTCTCAATGCAGTAGACGATGACTCATGCTGGCCTTCAGGTATCTTTTAAATCATTTAGTTTTCAATGTTTTGTAGATGTCCTGTTTGTTAGAGACTTAGATTTTAGTCTTTTATAAACTTTTAGTCTTCATATTATCATATGTTGTTTGATGTTGCTCGGTTAATTGGTTTTGAGATGCTCATGTAGTCATGTAGAAACTGAATATATTCTTAGTTGAAAAATTGCAGTATAATTGTGGTGGCATTTGAAATGAGGAAGGAGAATCTGCAGCACTTGTAAGCCTAGTCCACCGTCCACCTGTTGTTGCTCGTATTCTGCTTTCAATCGAGACTAGCCATGGAGCGTCATTTCAAAAAAATCGTCAACAACACCTTCGAGCGCACAACTTAAATTTTGTGATTATGATTTATTTCAAATTTGATCTAGTTTTTTTTATGTTTATGCATTGTACAAAGTAATCAGTTATGGATAAATATTTTAAAGTTTTGCCGAAATCAGGATCACATATTTGTGAGAGAAATGATAGTGAAAGATCGCAGTCTGATGTTAAACGAGCTAGAAAGAAAGTTAATATAGATAATAGAGCATCAGATCCTGGATTGAGATGCCGAATTTCTAATTATCCTATTAATGACCGCAATGATGTGAGAAGATATTATTTATTAAAGGGTCATTGTCAACCAAAAACACATGAATTTCCAAAAACCATCATCGAAAATATTTCAAGGAAATTTAACCCGGCTTGGTTTGAGCATTTTCCTTCATGGTTACAATACAGTATAGAAAAGGATGCCGCATTTTGTTTATTCTGTTATCTTTTTAAGTAAGAAATGGGACAACAATCCGGTGGTAATTTTTTTGTTGTTGATGGTTTTAAAAATTGGAAAAAAAAGATTTGCAAAATTTAAAGAACATGTTGGTGGTACTACTAGCATTCATAATCACACTGTGATTTTATGCAATAATCTGATGGATTCAAGACAACACATTGATACAAGTTTTCACAAACAGATAGATCAAGCTAAAGAAGATTATCGTACTCGACTAACAGCAACAATTAATTGTATTCGATTTTTGATCAGACGGGGATTGGCACTTCGTGGAAATGATGAATCAGATGCTTCATTAAATCAAGGTAATTTTCTGGAATTGTTACGATTTTTTGGAGATCATAATGAGTCTATCAATAAGGTTATTCTACAAAATGCTCCTGAAAATCACAAACAAACAGCACCTGATATCCAAAAAGACATCATTAATGCAATGTCTGTTGAAACTACAAGTTTGATAATTAAAGATATTGGCGAGAATTATTTTTCAATTTTATTAGATGAATCAAGAGATATATCAACAAAAGAACAGATGGCTATTGATTTGAGATATGTTGACAGAACTGGTCAAGTGATTGAGCGCTTTGTGGGTATTGTGCATGTTTTTGATACATCAGCACAATCCCTTAAGCTTGTTTTATTACAATTTTTTCCTGAACATGGATTAAGTATAACGAGAATACGTGACCAAGGTTATGATAGTGCAAGCAATATGAGAGGAGAATTTAACGGACTTAAGACTCTGATTTTGAATGAAAATTCATCAGCATATTATGTTCATTGTTTTGCACATCAGCTTCAGTTAGCATTAGTTACAGTTGCAAAAAGTAATGTTCAAGTTGCTTGGTTATTTGACATGGTTAGTGCTTTGACAAATATTATCACTGTTTCATGCAAACGTCAGGAGTTATTACGTGTCTCTCAGTTTACTAAGATTATTGAAGGCTTACAGAGTGGTGAACTTTCAAGTGGAACAAGAATAAATCAAGTGCAAAATCTTAAAAGAGCCGGAGACACGCGTTGGGGCTCTCATTTTGGCTCTTTAGTAAGCATGATTGGATTGTTTTCATCAGTTATTGATGTTCTTGAAATAGTACAGAATGATCATTTTGTGATTATTCTCTTTCTAATGAAAAATATATTGGGCATAACGAATAGCTTATCACAGTATTTACATCGTAAAGAATTGGATATTGTTAATATCATGAATTTAGTGAGAATATCAAAACAACTATTACAAAATATGAGAGATGAAGGATGAGAGAATTTACTTAAACAAGTATCTGCATTTTGTTGCAAGTATAAAATTGATATTCCAGATATGGATACTTTGTATATTGTACGCGGTCGTTCTCGAAGAAGGGTTCATGAGATGACAATTTTACATTATTATCGTGCAGAATTATTTTATGTTGTGATAGATACACAACTCCAAGAGCTGAACAACCGGTTCACAGAGATAACTACAGAATTACTTCTTTGCATGACATGTCTAAGTCCAAATGATTCTTTTTCATCATTTGACAAACAAAAATTGATACGGCTTGCTGAATTTTATCCATTCGAGTTTTTTAGAATAGATCTCATTGAACTTAAAAGTCAGTTGGACACATACATTCTTGATGTTCGAAGTGATAATGATTTAAGTGATATAAGTGGAATTGATGAGCTAGCAAAAAAGTTGATTGAAAACAGGAAAAATATTGTATATTCATTAGTTTATTTGCTAGTGAATTTAGTTTTGGTCTTACCAGTTGCAATAGCAACGGTTGAAAGAGTTTTTTCAGCTATGAAGATTGTGAAGAATCGTTTGCGAAATAGAATGAGAGATTCTCTGATGAATGATTGTTTAGTTACATATATCGAAAAAGATATTTTTGACAGTATTGAGAATGAAACAATCATACAACGCTTTCAAAACATGAAAAGCCGTCGAGGACAACTTTAGAAAGATGTTTTTTTCATTTTTTTCAATTCATTGATAGAAAATTATTTAATAATTTATGATATTAAAAATTTATGTATTTAAGTTTTTTCACTTATATAATTTGCAGGTGATTATCAACTCTACAAACGTATTCAGTCAATTATAAATCATGATTCAACTTTCAATGTATTTTCATTTTTGACTTATGAGATAATTATTTTCATATATGTTGATATTTTTTAAATTCATTTGTATGTTAATATTTTTGACCCCGCTGAACAAAAATTCTGGCTCCGTCCCTGCTTGGATGCGGACAAAGCCCGTCCAAGAGCAAATGTCACGGTCGTTGTATTGTCGTGCGGGGCACAGGAGTGCCCCCCGTGCACTGTCACTGGTATAAAGTATATTAAAATTAAGTTAATTTTAAAATGACATAAATTAAATATACATAAATTATATAAATTATCAAAGTTATATAAATAAATAAAAATATAAAGTAAATAAAGTCAACTAAGATATAAAGTGGAGAGAAGTAAAAATATTTTTGCGGCAGCTAAAAGTATTGTTATCCCCTAAGGCTCCGTTTGGCACGGTGGTGGTGGTCATGAATATGGGGTTAAATTGTCATTCGTTAATGCTCATCTAAGAAATTTCATCCACTTTTATGTTCAAATGGATGATGTTTGTTAGGTGATCCTTAACGAATGACGATTCAACCTATGAATTTATGTCTATCACTTCTCGCAAACCACTTGCGGAAATATTGTTGCCGCCGGATGGATATTTGTTGTGCATGTTTCGCTGCTTATGTAAAATAGCAGCAGTTTTAACTACCAACATTTTGTTGATGTGGTTGCAGATCAAATACGTGTGCTTTGGGAACATGGAGGAACTTTGATACCAAGTAAATAGCAGTTCTTGTTGCTGGTAATACAATTTGCTTCTCCTGGCGAGTACTGAAATCCATGTTGATGTTTGTATTTGATCCAGTCTTTTTTCTCAATTGTTGAAACATGAAAACCTCTGCGTGTTTGTTTGGGGAGAAATTATTAGCTGCGCTACTCGTATGTTAAGGAAGGTTCCCCGAGCCATTTTAGATGTCCGAGATGAGGCGCACATGTGGTGACAGCACCCGGAGCTGTCTTATTCTAGTCATTTATGTCTTGTATATATATATAAGGGAGTGACTATGGGGTCAACTCTTTTTCATGTCTTAGATTCAGTTTGGCTCAGTTGCAGTGATAGGATAAACCCTAAAGTCCGTGAAATTGTTTGGAAGAACAGTGTTTACAGTGATGTTTCAAACGAAAAAATTATTCAAGTTGTCTGACAAAACAGTATTGCAATGCAGCCCTCATAAGTTGATTTAGAAAAATATTTTTTTTTCTTTTTTTTTTCTTGCAAAAGGCAGACATCATCTTAGGGATACAGCAATGGTGCAGGAGAACAAAAGCATTCAAACTATTTCACAAATCCCATTGAAAAATAGATTTCATGGATGCTGACTGAAGCCCAAAATTTGAGTGAGAAGTTCTAGATTAGGTCCCGTGGGAGAGCAAGGTGAAGAACATCTTTATATTCAGAAATCTCTGCAACTAGAGTTATCTGGCAATGGAAAAATTCGGGGGGTAAGTTGAGTTGAGCCGGCGCGTGAGCTCGATGAGACGGCTTGAAAAAAGCTCGAGCTCGTCTGCTCTTGTTCATGAGCTCGCAAGTTTTTTTTTATTTTTTTTTTTAATAAAAAAAATGATTAATGGGTTGAAAAGCTTGTGAGCAGCTCGAGCTCATGAACTCGAGAGTTCGAGCTCAATATATTGGTTTTGAGCCATGAAAAATGAGCTCGTCGGGCTCAAACTTGAGAATTTTGTCAAGTTCGACTCGTGTACTTCCACCCTTGGGAAGAACAACCGATCCTGTAATCATGCTTGCAAGACATTTCTCTTTTAATATCTTTCAAGATAAGCTGTTCCAATAATCTCAAATTGATTTCATGTGCATGAACATGCGTCCTCCTAAGGAATAATAATTGCGTACGGGTGGCACCCTTTTCTCTAAGAGCGGATGAAATTTAAGCCGTTGATCTCGCATATCCAACGTTAGTAATCTTGTTAAAATAAAAAAAAAAGAAAAATAGAGAAAAAAGCATAAATTTTGAAGCTCAATTGAACGACGAGATCGCTATTCGCTACCCGCGTTCTTTCGCTACCCACGTACTTCCTTTGGGAGCGAGGAGCGCTCTCAAAAATTATTTCCTCCTCTAAGGAGCTTCAATAATGACAATAAGACAATATTTGTCTTTTTTTCCAGACTCATATCAAGTTATCAACACTTTGCATTTCAAAAACCCTACACCCATAGAAACTTTAGTGATTCTCTCGCTAAAGAGCGGGAAACAGAAAAATTAAGATATCTCAATACCAAGGCCATGTAACGTAAACTAAAGAGCAGTGGAGTGAAACTACAAAGAACGGCAAACTGGAGCGGAATCGGGAAGGATTTTTCTAGGGCGAGTAGGAATTGTGCCTATTCGCGTTTCAGGAGTCGTTAAAAAATTTCACAACTCCAAAATTGTTAATTTCCATGATTTCGAGTGGTAGCTCATGCCATTGCATGCCTTAATATTTGCGTGTTTGGCGAGATGATTCAATAAGTGTTAGTGTGCTGCTCTAAAAACGTTCCACCAAACAAAGCCTTAGAATTTTAAGTGGTTTACCTTCTTATATGTCTCCCACTATAATAAAAAATTCTTGTGGGACTCCCTTTCTCGATAGTGCGAGCCTCATATCCCTTGTGATATATCATATAATAAGGAAAAGGGCCATCTTTTCTTTTCCAACCCTTATAGTCGAATTGTGTGTGATAGGGATTAACCTCATTTTATAGAAAATAAGGAGTGCACATAGCCACACCCACATGATCTCCACTCAAAAGGAGTGGGGATCATGGGTTTGACCGCGTACGCGATCACCATACCCGATCCCCGCTCGCCGATCCCACTCTGTATGGTGGAATGGCGGTGGAAGATATTCTCCTTCCTCCTCCCCTATCTTCCTCTCCACCCTTACTCACTCTAAGAGATGAGAAATGAGGGGAAAGACCCTCTCAGTCCTAATAAAGGCATTTGGGCAGAAGATCTTGGGCCCTTGAATTGGGTTTAAGGAAGCATCAGACGGCCACAAAATAAAATGACGGACCTACACCTGTCCGCACCATCAGTGGCGCACGACTAGTGGTCGTGCGCACTTGATCCCATGATTGTGCGTTTAACGATGGCAGAACTCCAGAAAAACGGGATAAACACGCACGAGCAGCAGCGCACGTCCAGTGGTCGTGCACACTATGTCAAATGTTCGTGTGATTGCCCGAGGCAGAACTCAGAAAAACTGAGAATAGTGCGCACGATCAGTGGCGCACAACCAGTGGTCGTGCGTACTGGATCCCATGATCGTGCGCATTGGATCCAATGCCGAGCTCATCGACCTGCTGCCAGCGGGATCTCTTCCGCCGGGTGTTAGCTTCCAGCGACTCCAGGTCTGATAACTGAGGTGTTACAACTCCTCCCCCCTTACAAGAATTTCGTCCCCGAAATTAATCTTCATTCAGAAGACAACAAGAAAATTATTGCAGCAAATAAAAATATTATTGCAACAACTTTGCACAAACCATTTCTAATCAGGCAAACAGCCGAAAACAATATTGCAACATTTCAAAACACCGTTGCTACATACCGGTTACTGTTTCAAACCAGAATTACACAAATAACTCGGGATATTCCTCGCGTATTGCTTGCTCACGCTCCGAAGAGAACTTGTCACGCCCGCAGTTATCCCAACACACTTTCACAAGCTTAACTTCTTTGTTCTGCAACTGTCGAACCTTTGTATCCTCTATACTAACTGGACGAACTCGCGTCCTCTTCTATCAGCACCGATGACGATACGATCACCACACTAGCCTCCACTAAGGTTTTCCTCAAGACGGAGATATGAAAAACATCGTGTAATCCACTCAGCTCTGTGGACAACGCCAATCGGTACGCTGCTTCTCCCACCCGTTCTATAACCTCGAAAGGTCCCAAAAACCTCGGACTCAACTTCTTGAGTCGGCGAATCCGTGAAATGCCTTTGAACGGCTTAATCTTTAGATAGACCCAGTCGCCTACCGTGAACTCCACCTTCCTGTGGCGAGCATTAAAATATTTTGTTTGCCAATCTTGAGCAACCTTCATGCGCTCTTGAATGGTTCACACCAACTCGCATGCATCAGCTACCACTTCTTTTCCCAAAAGTTTGGTGTCTCCTGCCTCTGTCCAAGACATCGGTGTTCGGCACCGCCTCCCATACAAAGCTTCGTACGGTGCCATCTTAATGCTTACTTGGTAACTGTTGTTATAAGCGAACTCTACCATGAAGAGGTGATGTTCCCACTTCTTACTGAAGTCAAAAGTACACATCCTCAGCATATCCTCCATAGTGCGGTTTGTTCTTTCGGTTTGCCCATCAGTTTGAGGATGGAAAGCCGTATTGAACCTGATCTTCATGCCCAGACTCTTCTGAACCAACCTCCAATTCTTGGACGTGAAACGTCCATCACGATCACTAACTATACTCTTCGGAATTCCATGTAGTCGCACGATATTGCGAACATACAACTCTACCAGCTTCTCCACGCTGTCCTCTTTCCGATTTGGGATGAAGTGAGCCACTTTGGTCAATCTGTAACAATCTCATTTTCAACTAGACCCCTAAATATGGTTTTGTCCTGACTAGGTCATGACAAAACCACAAGAAGCTCAAAGACCAGGCAAATAAGGCCCAAGGTGAAAATCACCTTGGTCTACCTATAGCACATCTCCAGCATTAGACCTAGGGTTTGACTTTAAGGCTTCAACTTGACCCCATGACCCTACCCCAACACCCCTATCACCTTGGGTAGCCCATAGGGTCACTAGGGACCCACTATGCGCAGTCAAAGTGGTCAAGTTGACCCAAGTCAACCCTAACCATGAATGGGTCAAACTGACCTACATAGGGTCAATTGACCATACCTTATCCAAGTGGACCCCACCCATGCCCTCCTAACCCTAGAGTGAGGTCAATGGGTCACCTAGGACCCATTGAGGTCCACCCAAGGGGCCAAGTTGACCAAAGTCAACTCTAACCCTAAATAGGTCAAACTAACCTCCACAAGGGTCAATTGAAGTTCCCTTAGCCAAGTGGACCCCACACATATCTTATTAACCCTAGTGAGAGGCCAATGGATCACCAAGTACCCATTGAGACCAATCAAAAAGGCTAAGTTGACCAAAGTCAACTCTAGCCCTAAAGTAGTCAAGGTACCCTGCCTAAGGGTCAAGTGACCTCCAAAGGGCCAAGACAACTCTACCTAGGCCTTAGGGGAGGCCAATGAGTCACCAAAGACCCATTAGGGGCAACCTCAAAGACCAAATTGACCAAGGTCAACATGGTCAAAGTTTAGGTCAAGTTAGCCCAAATGGGCTACCTCAAGCTCAAGCCCAATTCACTTGGGCTAACCTTGCCTTGATGAGTGAAATGGACATGTGGGCTGCCATTGGGTTAGGTAAGAGTCAAATTTCAGCTTGGTATGAAGGAGAGAGAAAAAAGCTTCAAAGGGAAGAGAGAGAAAGAGAAGAAAAGTCATGGAGGAAGACTTTGGGCTCGTCTTTCCCCTTCACCAACCTTCCCCAACCCCCCCCCCCCCCATTCAACTCACCAGGACAAGGGGAGTGCAACCAGCTGGTCATTGACTGGTTTGAGCCAAGATTTCCCCTCTACCTACCATGGTCGCCAACCTTGACTAAAGGCCAATAATGGTCAGCAGCCTACAACCACCTAACTCCCCATTTCTTCTTTTTAAAACCTCCACTCGACTCCAAGGATTCATTTCCACCACTTACCTGAAGGAGCCAAGGTGTTTCATAGTGCAGTTGCAGAAATCCGACCACCACCACCACCAAAATGGCTTCCCGGCGATCAGCAAGGCTACAGCCGCCCAGCAAGGTCCTCCACTCCTTCTTCCATGGGTCGATCATATCAATGCTTAGGTTTGAGGTTCAGGCTCAATTGAGCCCGAATCAAACCCTGGTTTTCATGGTTTCGGGCCAAAACAATTCCTAATAGAATCGCTGGAATAAGCCCCTCCGACGGCCAAGCCGCCTCCTAGCGACAGCCACCACCTCAACTGAGGTGGTGGTAGCGGTGGCCGGCCGGGGAGGTGGCCGGATCGCCGGCGGCAGCGGCTGGAAGAAGCTCTAGGCAGGATGAATCGGAACCGTCGGCTAGAGGTGGAAGATGACGGGATGCCATCAAAGGCGCGCCAAGATTCGTGCAGGGAATGATAATAAACTATAGGATATGATTTTCTGATTATTTAAATTATGTCACACATTTTGTATTTCATGTTTCTATTTATTAAAAATACCTAGAGCCTAATTCAGAGGAAACGGCCAACATGAAAAGTGTAGCCTGGAGGGTCTATTTTATAGCAAAATTAATTTGAACCAATTTGGGTGTCTGGTTTGACCAGGGCACTCATTTTGGTGGAACCTACACCTAGGGCTATGCAGACGTTAAACTGAGTGCCCACACTTCATCTTTGATCCAAATTAATTGAAATTTTGGCAGGGAGTCACCCTAGACCATAGCTAGGGCTTGACCAAAAATGGGAATTTATGGGGACAATTTTTCTATCGTTTTTGGTGAGAGGTGCTTAGGGTCAATATAAATCTCTGGTTAAAATTTCATCACATTTGGAGGTGTGTTGTGAAGGATCAAGCGCATACCTAACTGCACCAAAAGCCCAGACTGTTGGAGATGACGCTACTTAATTTCTTAAATAAGTAGCAAAGCGCCACGGGTCAAGTGAAGGAACGCCGGAAAATTTCTTAAATAAGTAGCAAAGCGCCATGGGTCAAGTGAAGGAACGACGGACCCAACAGGTTGAACTGAAATCATGCAAACCCTAACTTTGCCCTACAAAGGGTATTTTGGTCAAAAGGTGTATTTTGGGTTTTGAGTGGCCAAATCACCTCAACAGAGGTTGGGATTGGGGTCACCGGCTTGGCATGGCTTCTTTCACCTTATCATTAAAGATGGGATAGATTGAAATTGGTTTGCCCTAAGATCTAAGGCCATACCCTAAGGAAGGGCTTTTTGTACCTTGTGAAGGATATGGGGCCAAAACACCTTGAATGAACTTGGAATTTTGTAGGGAGGGTGCTAGGATAGATAAAACCATCTGGTAAAAATCTTAAGGGATTTTGGAAAGGGTAGGGCCCACAAAACCCTAACCCTAGCCTAGGGCACAAATATTGTGGAGCTAGAATAGGTTAGCAAGACTCTTAAAACAATCATGAAAATTTGGCAGAGGGGGTTTTAGATCATATTAATCATATATATGAATTTTAATGGAATTTTTGAATACATAATTAGGGTACCTACTTCACAAGCTCATAAATTTGGGAACTTGCTAAATAATTCTTACAGAGCTCAATACTTGTAGAAAAATTATAAAACTTGAGAATTAGTGTTCCTAGTTCATTTTTATCATATGGGAATTTATTTGGGATTTTTAGATGAATAATTGTTATACTTTATTCATTAACCCCTCAAGTTGGAATATTATGAGAAAATCAAGTATAGACTTATTATTCAATGATAAATTGTGCAATTTGATCTAGAGTACTTATATGCCCTTACAATCATCCTTGAATTTTCTCTGAATTTTTGAAAGTATTAATGCTGTAGATTTTCTTACAATGAATTCTTATGGGATATATTTGAAATTAAAATTAAGGGGTTACACCTTACTGGAAAATTTTGAGACTTTGGATTTTGAGTTAAATACTCATATTGTATTTAACATAAATTTAGTGGAATATTATCTTATCTGAAATTGATACTTCATGTTCAAACTTGGGAATTTCGGTTGCTAACATAATGAAATAAATTATCAGATAAATAAGAAAATTGTGAAATTTTGTATTAAGTCCACAAAGCTCATAATAGCCCTCCAATAATTGTTATAGGAGTACTGGATGAATATTTGGTGTACTCCTCATTTTACGGGTCATATAGCTTAAGTGGTCTGCATATAGTAAAAGTTGCAGAAACTATGTTAGCGTATAATTTGAGCACATGTCTTGGGATTAATGGTCTGCTGGTTTGGATAGATAAAAATGAGTTCACCATTGAAGGTAGGATGAGTGGGGTGTTGGTTTGGCTAGTGTTAGGTGGTGCTCGGGATCGACGAAAGATCGCCTTTCCCGTGCGGAGGAAGTGTCAAATACTCTAGGGTTAGATACAGGACAACAAGTAAGGGTTTGGGAAATCTGATAGCAACCAATAATAGTAAGTGTCTTGCGAAAGGGAGCTTTGGGCGTAATCCCATCGTAGTTCCTACTGCCTTCGAGAGCCCTTCACGGGGAATACCTGGGGCAGTCATGGGCTAACCTAAATAGTAAGAATAAAACATTTCAAGAGCAACTAGTATAATTAGGGTTACATATTCACACACCCTGGTAGCTCGAGAGGTTGATTAGGTCGATTTGATTGTCATCTGGACAGTTCGTTCGGAAGGTAGATGCACGGACGGATAGTCCGGGGAGCCAGTGGCTCAAAAGGTTTTGGATACAAGATAAGGTGGTGGGTCTTCGGTATCGGACGGTCGTTCACACCGATGTCAATACGTTGACTCGGCGGTGTGGGACACTTAGCCAAAGAAAGTCTGGTGGACATGGCCAGCATTAGTTCACGGATACTCTAGGTTGTGTTCTTCTAGGGGCATACGGGAGGGCTAGGCCTGGTAGTGTGGATACCCGCCTAGGAGTGGGGGGCCCGACCCACTGTCTCCGTTTGCCACTACGGAGGTTCCTGAGAGTGAAGCTAGCTGCCCAAATAGGGGGAACTAAAGGTCTGTGCGCATAGAGTCGTGTGCGTGGGTTGCACTTGCATGAATCATGGTATAACATACTTGCATACAACCAACACCCCCAACGTATAAATTAATATGAGACTTTTTATATGATGGGAGCCTTGCTGAAGACCCCTTAACTTATATGTTTGTATGGGCATTCATATAAGTTAAGGTTACTTATTTGTTGCTTATTTATCTTTCTTACATATGCTGCTTATTCTACTTGCTTACCTCCCTGCATACTATTATAGAACTACTAGACTAGTTCCGCTGTCACCTGCCACTTTGTACTCTCCACCTTTGTAGCTTCCCTTTCCTCCTCCCCGCTCGGTGCCTAGGAGCCATGGGGGTAGGGGTAGGGGATGATAGGGCTTAGTCTTTATGACTAATGGTTTTCGGACCACAACATTACAGGGGCTCCGGATGGGAGACAGGGACCAACAGCACAAGGACCAACACTAGCAGAGTACGGTGCGCATAGAGGTGGGCCAGTCTAGTACCGGAGCACCAGTGACCAGCTCCGTGAGTGATAGTCTTTATATAGCTTTCGCGAGAGATTGTAGTGAGGATCTGATGTACCGGGCTTAAGCCCGTTTGTATTTCCGTTTTGTTACTTCGCAGCGCTTTCTACTTATGGACATGTTGTGATTTCTCTTATTATATATGACTTTTGTGGACTCAGCTATTTCATTCCTGAATATTGCTCTTTATGTGAAGATCAAAAAGGCCAGCAAAATCGGCGTTTTGTAGTGGCGGCTTTCCCGAGAGTCGGGGCCACCACAAAACGGCGGTTCTGGGCATAAGACCCCGGGGTTTAAATAAAAAGGGGGGGGGTCTTACACAAGTGATGCACGATCACCCAAATCACGTCGTTACCCTGCTGTGATCTAGATAACTCATGTACAAAGTCCATGGAGATGTCATAAAATTTCTACTCGGGAATAGGAAGAGGCTTCAGGAACCCGCCCGGCTTCTGACACTCGGCCTTCACTAAGACACAAGTTTGACACCGACTCACGCACAAAGCTACATCACACTTCAAACCAGCCCACCAAAAGGATTTCTTCATATCCAAGTACATCTTTGTACTGCCCGGGTGAATGGAGTACTTTGTGAAGTGAGCATCAAACATCAACTCCTCATGGAGCTTGTCGAACATCGGTACACAAATCCTCCCATCCTTCCTCAGAATCCCATCAATCAACTCACAGGCGCTACTCTCGCCCTTTTGAGCATCCACCATGTATGACTGGAACTCCACATCCAAACGTGTCGTTTCCCGAATACGATCGGACAAGTCGTTCTGCATTTCAATCCAGTTCAACTGAGCCACGCTATACTCGCCTATTGCTACACACACCATGCCAAGGGACTACCTGTCCCGCATCAACCGCTCATCATGAGCTTCGATTCAACTCCCTTGACCAGAATATTTCCTACTCAAGGCATACGCCACCACGTTGGCTTTGTCCGGCGTATACTGAATCGCCACTTCATAGTCTCCAAGGAACTCGACCCATCTGCGCTGCTGCATATTCAAGTCCTTCTGATCTAGAAGATACTTCAGACTCTTGTGATCCGTGAAGATCTCCACTTTCGCACCATACACACAGTGTCGTCATAACTTCAAAGCAAAAATTACTGCCGCCAACTCCAAATCATGGGCGGGGTAATTCCTCTTGTGAGGCTTTAGCTTCCTAGATCGAAAAACTATCACGCCGCCATGTTGCACCAACACACAACCCAAACCGCATCCAGATGCGTCACTAAAAATCTGAAATCCTTCGGTCCCTTTAGGAAGGCTTAGGATTGGAGCTGCCATTAGCCTCCCCTTTAGAGTGTCAAACGCCTGACTGCACTCCGGAGTCCAAATAAACTTCTGGTCTTTACGAGTTAGAGAGGTGAGGGGTAGGGCTATCCGCGAAAAGTTTTCCACAAACCTTCTATAGTTCCCGGCTAGTCCATGAAAACTTCGGACTTCCGCCACGGTTCTCAAAATTGGCCAATCTCTGATGGCTTCAACTTTCGCCGGATCCACCGCTACCCCATCACCACTAATCACATGGCCCAGAAAAGCAAGCTTCTCCAACCAGAACTCGCACTTCGAGAACTTTGCATAAAGCTGGTTCTCTCTCAACACTTGCAAGACCACTCTCAGGTGAGTCTCATGCTCGGCCTCCAATTTGGAGTACACCAAGATATCGTCAATGAAGATCACTACAAAGGAGTCCAAGTACTCCTGAAATACTTGATTCATCAAGTCTATGAATACGGATGGCGTGTTCGTCAACCCGAATGACATCACCGAGAACTCAGAGTGACCATACCTCATACCAAAAGCTGTCTTGGGTATGTCCTCGTCTCGAATTTGCAACTGAGTACCCTGACCTCAGATCCAACTTGGAATACACCACCGACCCCACCAACTAGTCGAACAGGTCGTCTATCCGAGGAATCAGATACTTATTCTTGACAGTCAATTTATTCAACTCTCGATAGTTTATGCACAACGACATACTACCATCCTTCTTCTTCACGATTAGCACGGGTGCTCTCCACGATGAAGAACTGGGTTTAATATATCCTTGCTCCAACAGTTTCTGCAACTGTACTTTGAGTTCAGCTAACTCCTTTGGTGTCTTCCTAAAAGGAGGACGTGACACCGGTCTAGCCTCCGACACTAGCTCGATTGAGAAATCAATCTCCCGTCAAGGAGGTGCTCTAGGAATCTCCTTAGGAAACACATCCTCGTACTCCACCACTACTGGAACGTCCCCAAGTGATAACTTGGAAAGGCGAGCCTCCAACAATACTACAATAGCTACTCCTCCTGGTTAACTGCCCGCACCAACTGCATGGCCGAAATCAGGGAAAAGGTCGCTCCACTGAGACCCTCAAACTTAACTTCTGACCGCCCTTCACCCCTCAGGGTCACCACCTTAGACAGGCAGTCAATACTGGTGTGTTGCTCTGCAAGCCAGTCCATTACCCAAAATGACATCGAACTCCACCAATGGTAAAACCGCTGCTATCACCGCAAAGTCAACTCCGTTCAGACTCTAACAAATGCGTCATGTACAACCTCATATTCACTGAGTCAGACCAGGAGGCGCAATGGTCATAATTAGGCTAGCCAGAGAAGTTCTCGCCCAAATAGAAGGGAGTGCTTGCGCTAAGAGCCAAGCTCCCGTCTCAAAGGAGCTCTCGCCTGCAAGGCGCCCCGTGTACGTCGATCGTTGAGCCCAGATCGTCGAGCGCAGCCAAATCGTCGAACGAAGCCAACGCGGGAACGCTTGCGCTAGCACCCAGATCGTCTTAAAGAAGCTCTCGCCTATAGGCAGGCGAGACCGCTCACGTCGGGCTCTGGACAGAAGGCTCTCGGTTCAGAGCTCTTGCCGAGTGAGGCCTAGGGTCTTGGGTAAAATGACCAAATTACCCTCGGGTGAAATTACCCTCGTACCCTCAGGAAAACAGCGGGATTCGGCTATTGGCAGATCAACTAGGGGCATTTCAGTAATCTCAGGGCAGCAAAGACTATAAATAGACCCATAAGGGCTCTTTGGAAAGCGAGCTTTCATTATCTTCCAACTTACAGTGCTTTCTAAGGAGCTCCTAGCCCGGCTTTTGGCTTTGGAGGGGAAGCACTCAGAGATCTTTCGGGTGTGAGGTGGGACCTCCCTGCCGAGGCTTTGGGTCAGTCTTAGGTCCTTTGCGGCTAGTCGAGGGTTGAGGCTTGAGAGAAGTAGGTGTTGGCTGCACCCCTGTTTTTGAACTCTCGTTGAGGTCATTTTTGGCTTCAATAGTTCTGGTGCGGTGAGCGTGGAAAGCAGCCGATACAAGAAAGCCTTAAGTTGTGTCCCATGGCTGGGGGTGAAGGTGAAGGATCTGGTTCAGGAGGTTCCCCCTCCCGGGGAGAAGAGGCGACAAGGAAGATGCTGGATGAATTCAGGCGAGAAGTCTTGCAGACGATCAGCTTGGCCTTCTCGGCCAGAAGCGAGTGGGCCACACCTCAAGTTCCGATAGAGGAGGTCCCGCTCCTAGGCGAGAACGCCCCTGGACAGCGCCCGGGGAAGGAGGTCCCGGTGGAGGCTGGCGAGAGAGACGTGGCGGCACAGGAGCTCTTCCCAGGCCAGAGCCAGCGCCCGGGCAAGGAGGCATTGAGAGATTTGGGCGAGAGGGAGGCAGCAATGCGAGAGCTTTTCCCTGGGCACGGTCTCGCGGATCGGGCCAGCCAGCCGAGGACGCGGGACGTGCCCTCTCACTAGGCAGGAGGCGAGAGCCCGTTCAGCGAGCTCATCATCTCGGCTCCGGTACCAGAGGGGTTCCGAGAGCCTGACATGTCCTATTACTCGGGGAAGGATGACCCTGTACAGCATGTGCAGTGGTTTGAAGATGTCGTATCGATAAGGCAGATGACGGATGCCTTCAAGTGCCGGCTATTTGCCATCACGTTGAAGGAGAAGGCTCGGGATTGGTTCCATCAGTTGCCAGCGAGGTCGATCTACTGCTTTGAGGATCTGCGAAGGAGTTTTCTGTTGAGGTTCTCAACATCGAAGAAGCGGAAGAAGGAGGCGAAATGCCTGTTTGCGGTGAGGCAGAAGCCGGATGAGACATTGGGTCATTATGTCGACCGGTTCCAAGAAGAGATCCTCCTGGTCCAGGAGGTCCCAGGGTACGCATTGATGCTCGCCTTCACCCTGGGGCTGAGGCCGAGATTTTTCAGTATGGAGTTAAAGAGAGTGCCTCCCTCTCCTTTGAGGAGCTCATGGAGAGGGCGGCAAAGGAGATAGACTTCGAGAGAGCAAACCCAGCATTTGCCAGGAAGTTGGCCAGGCTGGCGGAGGATGATGTGAAGGAACCTACAGCGGGAAGGCAGAAGGAGCCAAGGGAGCAGAGGGAACAGAGAGAAGAAAGGAGGAGGGAAGAGCCCCGAAGGCAGGGGCAGCAGCAGGGATGGGGGGCCCGGGAGCCTAACATCCGGTTGGGTTTGAGGCCCCAGGAGGGTCGCCCCCAGGGCCAAGGAGGAGGCTATCAGGGGAGAGATAACCTATGGGAACGTAGGAGGTTCGACCAACCGGCGTGGAGGCAGGAGCCAAGGGGTCGTGTCCCGCCACCGCAAGAGGCCATGGAAGTGGGCAGAGGAAGAGGAGCGGGGAGAGGAGTTAGAGGAGGAAGAAGAGGAAGAGGAGAAGGAAGAAGGGGTGGGGTGGCGTTGCTCTTTTGTGACTTCCACCAGGAGGAGGGCCACGCAACGGCCACCTGCCCTGAGTTCTTGGAAATGAGGGAAGCCAGAGGAGCAGGGAGGCAGGATCCGCCGGTGAGGATCGTAGAAGTGCAACAGGGGGAGATGGAAGATAGGTGTGAAGATCGGGTAGATGTGGGGACCCGAGGAGAAATCAGGGTGATTCACGGAGGAGTGGGGATTAAGCCAACCCGCAAGGGGAGCCTGCAAACCATGTACCGAAGGGGGGTCGCCTCTACCTCCCAGGCTCCCCCACCGGAAGAAAAATCACTTTCTTGTCAACGGACATGCCAGACTATGAGGATCCGTTCTGTGACGCCCTGGTGATCCAGACGGCGGTGGAGAACTTCACAGTTTCAAGGATACCGGTGGATAATGGGAGCTCGGTAAATGTCATCTTCAAGAAGGCCTTCGATGAGATGAGAGTGGAAGGGAAAAGGATCTTGGCCTCGGACGGGCCGTTGTTCGGGTTCTCCGGAGAGAGGAAGGAAGTGGAAGGAGGAGTAGGGCTGCACGTGAAGTTGGGGGGCGTGTCACGGAACTGCAGGTTCGTGATCGTGGACGCCCTAAGCAGCTATAACGCCATCTTTGGGCGCCCCCTCATCAGTGCCTTTCGCTGCGTCCCCTCCTCGTTTCATCAGTGCCTCAAGTTCCACAATGGAGGGGTGCAGGTCAGGGTAAGAGGGGACCCGAAGGTGGCGAGACAATGCTACATTACGGCAGTCAACACCATATCGTGGATGGCAGGGGCAGAGGAGTTGGAGGTGGAGATGGCGGCGCGTGAAGAGGAAGTCAGAGAGGAGGAGGTGAGCCTAGAGGAGGCGAGAGAGGTAGCTGAAGAGGAAGTCAGAGGAGAGGAGACTGAGAAGCAGTAGGGAGGAGATGTGCAGGAGGTCCAGGGGGACGAGGAGCAGGAGAGCCCGGAAGGAGCGATGGAGGTAGAAGAACAGGAAGCATGAGGAACTAAGGGAGAGGCCCGGAGGGGCGTAGAAGTTGAGCAGCAGGAGGAGGGGCTGGAGGAGGCAATGGAGATCGAGGAGGAGGTAGAAAGGGGAGAGTTGGAGCGGGAGGAAGAGGCATGGGTCGGCTGGGAGCAGACGCGGCTGGAGCCGGCCGAGGAAGTGTGGAGATGGAGGTCTTCACCAGCGCAGGGCAGGTACAAAAGGTGCAGGTCAGCGGGGGCTTGAGTCCCGAGGCCCGGGAGCGAGTGCGGGCTTGCATTCAAAGCAATGTCGACATCTTCGCTTGGAGCACGGCAGACATGCCGGGCATCGACGCAGACGTGGCCTGTCATCGCCTGAACTTGGATCCTCGCACTCGCCCCATATGCCAGAAGATGAGAGCCATCGCAACCAAGCTGGAGGAGCCCATCCGCGAGGAGGTCAGGAAGCTCCTGGAGGCCGGCTTCATCTCAGAGATCCAGTATCCGGGCTGGATCTCGAATGTGGTAATGGTTAAAAAAGGGGGTGATAAATGGAGAATGTGTATTGAATTTTTTTGTTAAATAAATCATGCTCTAAGGATTTCTGCCCCCTGTCTCGGATTGACGCGCTGGTTGATTCAGCCGTCGGTTTTTCTATCATGAGCTTTTTGGATGCTTTTTTAGGTTATCACCAGATCCGGATGCACCCTCCCGATGTCAAGGATGTTTCCTTCATCACGAGGGTGGGGTGCTTCGGTTACAAAATGATGCCCTTTGGGTTGAAGAATGCAGGGGCTACATACCAACACATGATGGATCGGGTCTTTCGAGATCAAAGGGGGAGAAACTTGGAGGTCTACGTTGATGACCTGATGATCAAAAGAAAGTGCGTGGAGTCGCACCTGAAAGATCTAGAAGAGACATTCGCCACCCTGAGGAGGTTCAAGATGAGGCTGAACCCCTTGAAGTGTGTCTTCGGGGCCAGCCGCGGGAAGCCCAACCCGGACAAGGTAAAGGCCATCCTGGATTTGGAGTCACCTCGCGATGCCAAGGAAGTCCAGCGCTTGACAGGAAAGCTGGCTGGGCTGAGCAGGTTCCTCTCCAGGGCAGGAGACAAGTATTTTTCATTCTTTAAGGTGCTATGAGGGAATCAAAGGTTTGAGTGGACCGCCGAGTGCGAAGAAGCTTTCCAAGGGCTGAAGAGACAGCTCTCTCAGGCTCCTCTACTTCAGAGTCCAAAAGAAAGGTAGGACCTAACCTTGTACCTTGTAGTAGGAGCGGAGGCGGTAAGCTCCGTCCTAGTGAGGGAAGAAGGAAAGAAGCAACTGCCCATCTACTATGTCAGCCGGATATTGAAGAAGGCAGGCCTCCGCTACCCCATCCTCGAAAAGCTAGCTTACGCTTTGGTCATCTCTGCAAGGAAACTCCGTCCATATTTTCAAGCACATTCGATTAGGGTGGTAACCGACCATCCTCTTCGCAAGATCTTCGAAGGAGTAGAGCACTCGGGAAGACTTGCTAAGTGGTCTATTGAACTAAGCGCGTTCGACATCTCTTTCGTTCCGAGACTCTCCATCAAGGCGCAAGCGGTGGCGGACTTCCTGGCAGATTATGTTGTTGAAGTCGAGGAGGGAGAGCAGCAGCCACGGGAAGTATGGAAGATGATGGTCGATGGGGCCTCGGGAAAACATTCCCTCGGGGGAGGAGTGGTGCTGATCAGCTCTCAGGGAGTCGCGATAGAGCAGGCGGTGGCTTACCATTTCCCGGTGACCAACAATCAAGCGGAGTATGAGGTCGTGATCGCCGGCCTTCGCTTGGCAAAGGAACTGGAGATTCAGGATGTGGAAGCTTTCACAGACTCAAAGGTAGTAGCGTCGCAGATCCGGGGAGAGTTTGAAGCTCGGGAGCCTACCCTCATCAAATACCTCTCCAAGGTAAGGGCGATCATCGGTGGGTTCCGGTCATTCTCAATCCAAAATGTCCCAAGGTAAGAAAGTATAGCTGCCGATCGATTGACTAAGTTTGGACCTCGGGGAGGAGGGACCTTGATGGAGCTGTTTCGACCAGCTATCGAGGAAGGAGAGTTGATGATGGTAGATCGGCGACCCTCGTGGGTGGATCCATTGGTGACCTTCCTAACCACCGGTGGACTTCTTGAGGGGACCAAGGATGGGAGAAGCTTCAAGCGCAAGGCAGCTCAATACCTAATGATAGAAGGGGGCCTGCATCGTAAGATGTTGTCAGGACTCCTAGCCAGATATGTGACCGAAGAGGAGATCCCGAGGATCTTGGGGGAGGTACACTTGGGCGAGTGCGGCAGTCATTCTGGAGGGAGGACGTTGGAGGCAAGGGTGGTCAGGCAGGGTTACTTCTGGCCCACCCTCAGGAAGGATGTCGCGGAGTTTGCAAGGAGATGTCAAAAATGTCAGCTCTGCGCCCCCCTTCAGCTCTTAGCAGCCCAAAGGCTCCGAAGCATCATGACATCGTGGCCGTTCGCCATCTAGGGGATGGATTTGGTAGGACCTTTTCCTCCGGCTAGTGGACAGAGGAGGTTCCTCTTGGTCATGGTCGATTATTTCTCAAAGTGGCTGGAGGTTAAAGCCTTGGCCAAGGTCACCTCGCAAGTCATAAGGAACTTCGTCCGGGGGGTAGATTTTGCGAGTGGTAATCCCGGCTTGGCCAGAAGCGGGGGGGGGGAGGAGGTCTCCTCTCCCGCGAGATGGCTGGCATCCAATGGAGGCACAGAAGATTCGGCAGTCTTTCCTCCCGCCGGGAGGGAGGAATCAACCGCGAGGGCAGGCTGATTTGCATCCCTTGCTTCGTTCTCCCAGGTAGCGAGACCCGACTGGGCGGAAGCTGGCGCTGCGGGAAGACAATTCAGCGTTCTAAGATTTGAGTTAAGAGCAAGAGTAGAAAAGTTACCTGCAGTTCTCGGGTCAGGCGGAGGAGCCGCTTCCGTGACCTGCGGTTGGCCCTCAAGGGGGCGAGATGATGGGTCCAGGGGTTCCCGTGGGGACTTGATGACGTCGGGAACCGTTTCCTGCGAGAAATATCGCGTCAGCAAGAGAGCGACTAGTGTTTTCAATAATTGGCGAATCAGACATACCTTCCGCGGAGAGGGATCATCCGCGCGGCTTGGGGTAGGGGTAAGCGGGCTCCTGTTCTCGTGGGGCAGGTCTCGCTGGACCGCCTTCGCCTTCTTCTTTTTCTTCTTGGGCTGGGAAGGCTCAACGACCGACGACTGTCTCGCTAACCATGGGGCAACAAAGGCACTATTAGCCTTGGCTCGCGCCTGTGCTGCATTGATGCGGTCTTGCAGATCCTGCGGAAGCGGTTTGTCGGCGCGCTTGGAAGGCATCACGAGAGGAGGTGAGAACTCAGACGAAGAATGATGATTCAAGGGGAGAATTATGACCGTCTATCAGCACATATATTTATAGCCACGGTACGGCCCACCAAAAGATTCCCTGATGTTGACACGTGCTCAGCGAATAATTATGGGTTGGACATGTCTTTTCGAGCGCAGAGCTAGCTCAAAAAGAGCGAGGATTGTGTACAACCCCATATTCGCTGAGTCAGAGCAGGAGGCGTAATGATCATAATTAGGCTAGCCAGAGAAGTTCTCGCCCAAATAAGCGGGAGCGCTTGCACTAAGCGCCAAGCTCCCATCTCAAAGGAGCTCTCGCCTGCAAGGCGCCCCGTGCCCGTCGACCGTCGAGCCCAGATCGTCGAGCACAGCCAAATCGTCGAACGAAGCCAACGCGGGAACGCTTGCGCTAGCACCCAGATCGTCTTAAAGAAGCTCTCGCCTATAGGCAGGCGAGACCGCTCGCGCCGGGCTCTGGATAGAAGGCTCTCGGTTCAGAGCTCTCGCCGAGTGAGGCCTAGGGCCTTGGGTAAAATGACCAAATTACCCTCGGGTAAATTACCCTCATACCCTCAGGAAAACAGCGAGATTTGGCTATTGGCAGATCAACTAGGGGCATTTCAGTAATCTCAGGGCAGCAAAGACTATAAATAGACCCATAAGGGCTCTTTGGAAAGCGAGCTTTCATTATCTTCCAACTTCCAATGCTTTCTGAGGAGCTCCTAGCCCGGCTTTTGGCTTTGGAGGGGAAGCTCTCAGAGATCTTCCGGGTGTGAGGTGGGACCTCCCTGCTGAGGCTTTGGGTCAGTCTTAGGTCCTTTGCGGCTAGTCGAGGGTTGAGGCTTGAGAGAAGTAGCTAGGTGTTGGCTGCACCCCTGTTTTTGAACTCCCGTTGAGGTCATTTTTGGCTTCAACACGCCCCTTCGCCCTGGTAGTCATGGATGACCCATTGGGCATGCACACCTTCATCTCTGCGTCCGCCAAGAATGGCTCAACTCCAATCCTCCGGATCAAGCTTTCTGCAAGGACAGAGTGTGACGCTCATGTATCAAACAGTACCCTGGCGGGGTACCCAGAAAATAACACAATGCATGTCACCACCTCGGGTTGGCAGATCGCTTCCTGCTGCCCAAGGTTATACGCCCTTGGCTGCGCGCACGGGTTGGAAACGAGAAGCGCTAGACTCCACCATTATTCCTTTCTCCGAATTCTTGTAGGGATGTGATTTCTTCTTCCACTTACTCCCTTCCTTGAGATTGAGAAGACTTTCCTTCTCCCTACTTTGCAACAAAACCCTCTCGACGTTGTGTTCACTACAAATCGTTCTCCAAGTTCTAGCAACCTCAACCAGCTCATTGAAACCAACATTCTTCATAGATATGAGGGGTTGCCTCAGATTCTCCCTCAGTCCGTGGTAGAAGAGGTTGTCCCTCTCCACAACATCAACCATGGTCGTTCAAGCATAACGACCCAACCGAGTAAACTCCTGAACATACTCGTCCATTGTCTTGTCTCGCTTCACCAAGTGCAGGAATTACCTCTGAAGGGCTAACCTCGTCAACACAGGAATGTACTTTTCAAGAAAGCATTTCTGAACTCCTCCATGGTCGGGGTGCGACCAGGAAACTAGCGACCGACATGGCTCACCTACCACAGCTTATCATCACCCTCCAACATGAAACTTGCAAACTCAGCATGCTTTACTACCGGCGTCTCAGCCGCCCTCAGCAGTTCGAATCAGTTTCTAGTCGCACAACTAGACATAAGGACACTCACGGATCTGTGATACTCCTATGTGGATACTTCTTAACGCAATTCGTTTAGGACATTCGTCCACGAAGACATACCTTAGACACTAACCTGGCCCTGATACCAAATTGTAACACCTCCCCTATAATGACCATATAATATGAGTCCGGCTGGGGCCCCACAACATACGGATGCCACAGCTTAAGCATTAAAAGATGATATTATCTACCCAACTCAAAACTCAGAATAAAGCCACAACGGAAACATACCAACAAGACTAGAAGTTATTCACTGCCAATTAGGAGTATCAAAATGGCCTTAAGGCCTTACACAACATAAGTCCAAAACCGAATGACAATAAGGTCAAACATCAACGTGCAAAAGCACTCCTAGGCTACCTTGGCATGCAAGTCGGAAATACCAAAAACATGTAGCATCACAATCAAGATGAAAAAAAGCTAGTAAGCATGGTAATCACTTCATGAGGCTTAGGACTTTTTGGCCGGCGCACTTGCTCCCGCTTGCGATCCTTGCCCAGTAAAAATTTATAGTAACGTGGGTCAGCAAAGACTGACCTCTACTGTGTAACCAACACATCTCCTCCCGGTCGCCCCTAACGGATCCCGAGGTACACCTCCAACCTACAAGTCAGCACTTCGTATGCCATATACATAAACATGTAAAGCTTTAAAAACAAGTTTGGATGTCTCAAACAACATACACGTTTTCGATGTTGAACATATAACTAAAGGGGCCTACTATGCAGCATGTATGCAAACTCGGGTTCATCCAAGGCACCCTATCGCATATGCATCAAGCTCATCATCATAACATAACAACTGGGTACTTCCAATTTCCCCATCGGCGTCAAGCCACAAAAAAAGGGCATCGCAATTCCCCTAACGGCATACAAGCCGCCACATGGAAATCTTGTCAAGACCCCACCCGCTCGTGGGTCTTAGACCCGGGCTTGCCTGCAAACTCTGACTTCTCACATCAGGATTCCATCTCACACACAAACCGTTCTAAGAACCCTCGTCGGACCCCACCTGCTCGTGGGCTTCATTGCCCGGGCTTATCCTATGCTTAGCATTCTCGTCAGTCTCACAGAAGGGGACTAGTCTCGCCGGGACACTCTCCCCACATGACTTGCACGTCACGGGATAGCCAGCCGACCACGGAGACAAAACCGCACCTTAGCACATCACAATCCATATCCTTTCCCACCCTAATCCCCCATTCGTACTGCAACGTTCTCGTGCACCAAGGAAACCATCTACCGCCAACGCGGAGCTAACCATGTCCGGTTTCGACTACAAGTACACACTCGAAAAAGGGGGAAAACACATACATCACAAATGACATCTTGCCGCAACGGATTTCTACAAAATCCTTAAGTCTCGCTATGCAACATCACCGAGTCGGACTAACGGTCGCGACTACGGCTTCACCCACAATGCCTAATCCACTAACGGAGCAGATCTCTAATGCAAATCATGCCGGGGACGGACTCAATCGACCCGGTGGTTCCTTTTGAACCATGGCGACCCAAAACCCTCTTATTTGAGAGATTTGGTGCCCAAAAACTTGAAAAACAAGAAAGAAAATAGATGTTATACACGCATCCTACAAACTGAGAGGAGAAAATATCGTTACCTTACGACCTCTCTTCCTAGCCATGAAATCCTTACTTTGAACGAATTGACACGAGTGCCTCCACGCCCTCTCTACGGATCTGGTCTCGGAATGACGATCGGAGCTCCGAAGCTCCGTCAATGGCGGTGGAAGACCTTCTCCTTCCTCCTCCCCTATCTTTCTCTCCACCCTAACTCACTCTAAGAGATGAGAAATGAGGGGAAAGACCCTCTCAACCCTAATAAAGGCATTTGGGCGGAAGATCCTGGCCCTTTGGATCGGGTTTAAGGAAGCATCAGACGGACACGAAATAAAATGACAGACCTGCACCCGTCCGCACGATCAGTGACGCATGACCAGTGGTCGTGCGTACTTGATCCCATGATCGTGCGTTTAACAATGGCAAAACTCTAGAAAAACGGGATAAACGCGCACGAGCAGCGGCGCACGACCAGTGGTCGTGCGCACTATGTCAAATGTTCGTGTGATTGCCCAAGGCAGAACTCGAAAAAACTGAGAATAGTGCGCACGATCAGTGGCGCACGACCAGTGGTCATGCGCACTGGATCCCATGATCGTGCACACTAGATCCAATGCCGAGCTCATCGACCTACCGCCAGCGGTATCTTTCCGCCGGGCGTTAGCTTCCAGCAACTCCAGGTCTGAAAACTGGGGTGTTACACTTGTTAAGTGGGTTGTCATGTAAAATGGGCTTGTGTTAAGTGGGCTGCCATTAATAAGTGGGCTGGATGATTGTGCTGGCTGATTTGGTATGCTGGCTGGTGTGGTGTTGGCTGATTTTGACACTTGGATAAGCCAAGTGTTGGCTAATTTGTGCTTTGGGATTTATTTGGTGACACCTCAGAGTTGTTTTGACACTTGAAAGGTTAGGTGTTGGCTGATGGTGTAGCTTTGATTGCTTGGTGACACCTTTAAGAGGTGCAATAACTCTCTTGATTGGATTTTTTTTATCTTATAACATATTATCTCTTATTATAAATAGAGTTGAACCTCTTTCATTTCTTCAATCTCTTCTCTTTCTTGTGTTGTTTCTCTCTTGCCCCTTTGTGTGGTTGCCCTGCTGCTACTCAGCAGCAGGGAGCTGCAGGGAGCTGCTGCTCCTGAACTGTTGTTGGTTCCCTGCTGTGCTGCCTCCTGTGTAGCTGTTGCGGCTGCTGTGAGCTGCCCCTTCTGCTCCCTTTGCTGGTTTGGCCGTTGCTCTTCTACTATTACTATATTCAAGATTATTTTGAGCAGCTTTGTGACCCTTTTATGGCTATTTGGACTGTTTTTTTAACTAATTTTTGTATTAAACCTTGATGTTTTAAAGGGCTGATCTACATACTTTTGAGTACTGTTTTGAGACTATTTTGAGCTATTTAGAAATTGTTTTTAGTTCTTTTTGTGCTGTTTAAACGGCTGATTTTGGATTTACAGTCTCAATAGAGGATTATTTTTGTTTAGACATCACGCATAAACATTATTTATTTTGTCGTTTATATTGGCTTTCGTATTTTGACGAATTTTTAACGCCTATTAGTTAATTTTTTAAAACATTAACGCTACGAATATCAATTAACGCAACTCAAATAAAGTGCGTACTATTTCAGTACTTTTCGAGGTCAAGAAATAAGAGGATGACATCACAAAATAATCGTGGCAATAATGCGAACAAAATTACTGATAAATGCACGACTTTGCTGAGTTCCTTTTTTCTTGGATGAAATTTTATTCACGTAATTTCATATTCCTATTTTACCTTTTAAATAAACGTTGCATGTGCATATGAGTTTAACTCAGTGATATATCGCTATGAAATAAATGTGGGCGAGAGAAAAACATGAAAGTAATATGTATTTCTGAGGGGGAAACTTTTATTTTAAAACTCCTATTTTCACAAAAATTACGACAAAGATAAGAATCAATTTAAAACTCTGCATAAGGAAATATGAAGGACTCGAATCATTTGATGTAGAGGCATCTATTGATGGATTTACTAGTAGGGGTGAGCCTACAATTTTTGTCCTAAAGAGGTGCGGCCAATTCAAGTTGCATACCAAAATATTTCATATTTGATGTAATTAAAAAGGGGGGGAGGGTTTCAAGAAACAATTTTGAGAATAAACATTTAAGTAGTTATTGTTTTAATTTGATGTATGCATATTGCTATCTCTCATTGTTTGCATATATAACTATTCAAAAATGCTTTTCTCACTTAGTCATAAAAATTTTTATGACTAACTCATTGTGAAATCATTTTTTTAGGCAATAA